>VZUI01049189.1:0-135009 GCA_013401135.1 Cettia cetti | reverse complement strand
TAATTTTAGCATCTTGCCAACCTTTTTTTTTTTTTTTTTTTTTTTGAGCAAGAGTAGGAGGGAGAAATAAGGAGATTGAATGGAACTGGAACAGTTTGTACCCTGGTGGATATTAAGAAAATGATAAATGATCCCTAGGCACAGAGACTGATTTATGCAATAAAAAGTAAAATACCATGGGGTGGAGTCTTTGTGTGAAAATCTCATCCTTGGACAGCTAAAAGGTATGAAATGCACCCAAGTGTCTTAAATCCCTCAGGGTTGCAATTAACTCATGATAACCACACCCTCAAGAACTGTCTCCTTTGCTCCTCTGTTGGGTGGGAGGAAAAGGAAAGGGAAAGAGGTATTTCTGAGATGAAGAATGAAAGATTGATTGTTTATATTAGTGAAACTTTTAAAATCAAATTGTTAAGATTTCTTACTTTTTGATTTTTGCTAGTTAACAGCATGAGTAAAGGGACACCGCATCTCATGTCAGTATGAAAAAGGAAAAAAAAAAACAGGTAAAGAAAAGCCAATAAGGCAAATATATTAAAAAATTCCCATATATGCATCAACCAAACTTGTTAGTAACTTGAAGTTAATACAGTAATGGGATTAATAAACACAGCAAACAAAACGTGATTAAACCTCATTCTACAAAGACTATTACCCAGAAAATTCAAATAAACTGTGCTATTCCTAAACCAGCAACATGGCTTGACAATCCTACCTGCACGCATCTACAAATTTCTTTTTCTGTTTCTAGTGCTAGAAGACATCCTTAGAGATCATTGAAGTCTTATCCTCCCTGTATTAGCTTGTAAAAGTCGGCATTCTTCCTAAAAAAATAAGGGGATAATGCTAGGAAGTGTTTTATTGAGAAAAAAAAATTAGATTTCTTAGCTATACCGACCATACAGACAAACCTTAGATTCAGGTAAGCAAACTTGGCCAGTATATATCTAACTCAAACTAACTGGTATCTACTTACATCTTTGGTGTATGGAAATAAGGTGGCAATTTTTTTTAATGCTACAAGATTGCTAAATTTATGAAGAAAACATCTACCATGCTTATAAAGTGTAGCAATGTCTCAGCCTAGTAATATATTTACAGGACATTTTTACCCTGCAGAAAGAGAAGATGATGAATTTTCTTCCTGAGGTGAGAGAACACACAGAAGTTCCCTCTACTGAATTGATACCATTGGCTCTCTGCACAAGAGCAAATACTGTGCAATGTATCTTCACAGGAATTTACCATGGACAGGTATGAGATCCAATTAGATACCATGCCAAAATTATAGCAGTCTAATCCTAGGAGTCTTGTATATCCCCAACATTACCCCAAGACTTTAGTTCCCATTGACATTTAACAACCACAACCACTTTTGAAATGATAGCTTCCTACAAAATTCCAAATTCAAACTCCATCCAATTAATGTATTTGTATGAAATTTGGTATCTGGAAAATTAGTATGCTCATAAAACTGTATGTAAAGGCATTTCAGCATGCAGTAGAGCAAATATATACTGCACTTCAGAAGTCTGTTTCAAATATTTATTACATTCCTCTTCCCTAGAAATTGTAAAACTGAAGCTGTTTAAGAAGCAGAGATGATGTAAGAGTTGCTCTAGAATGCACATCCTTAACTGTATAAGGTTTAGTACAGATTAATTATTTGCCACTTTAAAATCTGCACATTTACCCTCAAAACCTCCCTCAGCTGAAAATTATTCCACCTGCATTGGGAATTCTCACCTAAACTTAAAAATATAAAAAATGTTACAGTTCAAGGCAGCAAAGGAAGGGATAACAAAGTTTTTGCTGTCACATTATTTTCTCACATTTCCCTTTGCTATTCATCAAATCCTTGAATGAAGTCTTTCACTGTAGCTGAACTATGACTTCATGATATTTCTTCTATTGTTACAAGAGGGAATAACTGCCTTGACAAGGAGGGGCTGAGCTTTTAAAACTAAATAGGTATTTCTAACACAATGAGTCTACAGTTCATCCATCATCCATTCACAGCCCTGTCTAAATGAGGAAAAAATGTGATCTGCTCTATGGTAAAGATGAACTAAAGATTTCACAGCTGCCAAGCCTGTGGTACTGTTTTCTCAGTAAAGACTAAGGCCACATGCAGAGAAACTGATTGACTGCTCACCAGGTTGGTTTTTTTCCCTTCTCATGTTACTGCCTTGGTCTTGAATTTTATAGAAACCTGTTAAATACAAGAACTCAATTTTTATTATTCGATTTTTATTTTTTTCTTTTTCTTCAAAATTGTATCAAAATATCCACAGAATCACAGAACAAGCTGAGTTGGAAGGAATCCACAAGGATCATCCAAGTCCAACTCCCAGCCCTGCATAACCCCAAGAGTCACACCAATTCATACATTTAAAATTAGGGTTTGGAATTAACTTACCATATTCCAGTATATTTTGAAAACATGATTAATCTGAGTTTAGTACAAAATTCCAGCTATGATGTATGAAAATGTCTTTCATCTCCCTTTCTTTGCAATCTGAGGTAACATTTCTGTTTTAACAAAAGACTGCAGATATCTCTGATAAAAATCTCCAGATCTGTCAGCATGTTGTCCAAACTGCAACTTCTCTTTAAAAGCTTATATTCACATGCAATATGCTATGGAACTATAGCCCAACAAGCTCAATTTTCTCTAAAATTTATTAACTGTCTTATCCCTTATGTGTCTTCATCTGCAGGCTTTTACTAAAAAATAAATAAATTATGTAAATATAAATAACCTCAGCTTAACCAGAGCTAATCTTGAACCTAAAATGCATACACAGGTTGAGCAAAGCTAAGAAGTTCCCCATGGACACAGGGTTTCATCCAGAGGGAGCTGATGGTTGGGTCAAAGTTCATGAGAATTCACCTTTCTAAGAAGAACATCATCACCAAAAATGTGGCACACACTGTCATATCATCACATATGATCATAAAAGCTTAAGTACATACAATTGGCATCGTTGTATATTTTTAAGCTGATGCTGTAATCTGCCCTCCCAAACCCATAACCCTCCCTCAAATCAGAGAAATTAATCTGGATCCAAAGCCTGGAGTCATTAGATCACGTTTTGGCAGAACCTGACACTCAAAAAGATGGTTTGGAACACAGCCAGCACTATATATTGGCAGGATACTGCCAGCCACATTTCAGAAACTCAGTGGTGAGAGTAAGAATCCTATACATAAGTGGGCTGTGAAAAATGCATACAGCTACATGAGTGGGAGTACTTTCTAGAGTGTAACCTCACCATATCAATTCACACACTGAGAAAAATCTTAATTGCACAGCAATTAAGGAGGTCCTCCACACTAGGCTAAGGAGAACCATCAGATGCCTTAAATTGCAGCATGCACCCCAGAGAGGCTGGAAATAGGACTATAGCAAGGATTTTATTAATAGGTATTAAATGGGCAAGCTCCACATGATTTTACCCTTCCATACCTCAAAAAACAGTCTTTCCTATTGCTTCATTCAAGTCCTGAGAATTAAGAAAACAATGCTGTAACGTTTCACACCAGTCTGTCTTGGCAGCCTAACGCGCTCTGGCTGTAGAAGTGTCTGCTTTCAAGCCCTAAGCCCTTGCAGCAATTATCCTGCTCTCAGACTAAACCTAGAGAGCATATTTCAAAAGAAGCTACATCTAAACAGAGGGAATTCAACAGTGATCAATGTTCACCAGGCCTCGGTGGCAATAAACTATTTACTGCCTTAACCTTTCAAGTTTGAGCAGGCGGAGCACCCGAGAGCCCCGTGATGAATTAGCTGAAGTGTTTGGTTGTGAGCGGAGCAGCCGCTGCTTCAAATCATCTGTCCAGCAACAGCCCGCCAGAGCCACTGTCTTCTCATCTCTTCTGGGGCTCCACTGGCCAGACGTTGCTTCTGCCAACTTTTACTGTGCCCCTCATGAAGCAATTTTGGAAAATAAAGCAAGTCAAAAAGATGGGCATGGCCCAAATCGTCTTTTTAATGCCCACACGATTATTACCTTACAGAAGACATAACATAGAGAGGATATCAAAGCACACTCAGCACACTCAAGGCTGCAGTAGCTGATTTAGATCTGCTTCCCTCCTCTTGCAAGACTGCCAAAATAAATTGAACGGGAAAAAAAATCATGCCTATTGCATTAGTGGCGTTGTCACCAAGGCTTTCTCACCACCCTGCTTGCTGAAATGCAGTAAGAGAAAGTAATCCATTACAGATGGCTGAGGACACCTAAGCCTTGGCAAAATACTTTTGGAAAGACTGTCTTTGCAGAAGTTAAGAGTTAGTTTTTATAAATTTCAAATGGAATTACTTTGCCTGTAACTTAAATGCAAGACTAGCTCTTTTATCGTAGTTGTCCTGGTAATTCTGGGATTACTAAGATAGGCCTTTAAAACCACCTCTGTAGGCCTTCTGTTTTTACAGTTTCAGAAGAATTTGATTTCAAACATCATTACCTAGAAATAAACCAGGTGATCACCACCTTGTCCTTCCAGGTGTAACATCTTAAGATGTGTTTCTCTCTTTATGTAGATATATCTATGTGAAATCTGTAGGCTAAAATACTACATATACACAGTACAGTTAATTTAGGTTTTCTAAATAATCTAAGCAAATATAAAATCAGTTTTGCATTTTGATTTTCCATATAAAAGTTGGAGATAGAATTTTAATTTTTAATTCAGTTTCTAAAGGAAACAAGATTGTTTGGGGTTTTTTGTTTTTTGTTTTTGTTTGTTTGTTTGTTAAACACTACTTCAGTGTTTATAACACTTCAGTATGAAGTGTGCTAGTGCAAGAATCTGGAAGCTAAACCAGAAATACCAATAAAAGCCTAAGTTCATACGGAGCAAAACAAAAAAAATGTAGCTGGTATTATTTAAGTGTGTGGATGAAAAACTGAAAGAAGCATCAGCTATTCTGCCTGCTACATGCATAAATCCAAAAAAAATATTACTACTGAAGAAGAAACATATTTTTGTTGCTGTATTTACTACCTTCATAAACAACAATTATACACATATTACCGAGAATTCTCCTTTTTCTAGTATAACCAAGTCCCATATAACACAGGCCATATGACTTCACTCAGTGATTCTTATAACAAGCTGTATAAATAGCTAGTAGTTATTTATATGTCTTAGGCAAGCATCCAATCTTGATTTAAGGTCTGCAAGAAATGGAGAATCTTTCACTTCCTTGGTAAACCACTTAAATGCTAATTGTCCTCACTTTAAAAAATTTGCACCTCTTCTCTAGTTTGAATTTGTTTAACTTTAGTTTTCAGCACTGGATCTCCAAATAATTGCCTGTGAGGTTAAGCACCCAGTAATACCAAATATTTTACTCCCTGTGTGAGCAAGATCAAATAGCTGCTTCATTTTTGCTTTAATGAGGTAACTAGTGGCCTTCTAATGTCATTTACCAACAGGACTGTTTTCCAGGCCTAGAATCACTTTTGCCTTTGCTCTGAGTTGTTTCCTATTCTCAGCATATTCTAGAAAGCAGAAGACCCCAGGTGTTCTCCTATTAGGTTTATAAAAGCAATATTGACTCCTCATTTTTCTATTCAGTAGCATCCTGCCAGGGTATCAGCTTCACTGTCAGCTTCACTGCTTTTCTGGCACGACAATGCCCTGTGTATAGTCCAGCAATCACTGCAACATCTAAATTCTTCTGCAGCTCCTACTGTCCAGCAAACAGCTTTTCCCCTCCTCTGATGTGACTAAATTGCTTTCAGAGATAGAAATGCCCAGTCCTGCAGAGGAGGGAGCTTGGCTAACACATCTGCTGGACCCAAACTACCTCCTCACAGAGACACCTCAGGTACACACATTCCCAAAACCTTTTCCTAGACTAAAACTTCTAATCTTACCCAGTGCACTTACCTTTCTCAACCCAGGTCACAAGAGGTATTAAACTACCTAAATCAAACCTTTTTTTTTTTTTTTTTTTTTTTTTTTTTTTTTTTTTTTTTTTTTTTTAATTTAAGAACTTAGAAAAAGCAATTGATTCTATCTGCAAGCTGAAAAGCAACTCAAAAGTTTATAGCAAGTTACTAAGGAAAAAACCACTGGATTTGTGAGTGATCAATCTATTTGGAAGGCTGCTAATCCATTTGCAAAGAAAGAGATAAAAACAGGGTATCTCATACCTCTATGTGAGAATGAAGAAATAGGAAGTGTCTCAGTATTATAATTCTGCCTTATTTCAAATAACTAGTTGTCGTCAAAGGACACATAATGAACACACGCACACCACCAGGTTAGGAAAGGAAGAAGAAAAAATTTGTTACTTCAGTTTATATAGATTTTGGACAATGACCATGGATTGGAGGATGAGGTTGCCACCTTTCCAACCACACTGGTCAAACTAGAAATCCATTAAGTTTCTCCTCCTCAAGAAAGGAATGTCAACAACAAGAGAATGTTAGATAAACATTCTTTTGTTTACATGAAAACACGTGAGAAACTCCATTACAAAAATGTAAGTTATCAGAAGGTTAAATGAACAAAGCGACAAATAGTTTCTTTCATAACATCAGAAAATTTTCAGACGGCTAATGATTCCTCAGCACACATCTAAAAAAAAAAAAGTTATAAGGCTTTCCAGTTGTGGGTATGGGGAGTGGGAAGGTCTGGTTAATGCAACTAGAAGTGTTGTTTCTCTAGGATTTCCATGAGGGAAACTGGAAACTTGAAGTACTGTATTCTTCTGTTTCATTTAATCAAATGATATGCTGGGAAGCTTCATTTAGAGTCATGACCTGAGCAGATCTTTTCTAAGGGCAGTCCCTACACTGTAACTCTGCATTAAAGACAGGTGTACACTGGTACCTGGAAAAACTCAGAAAACGAACCTTGAGCTCAGGACCTCAGGATGTACCACACAGCAGCAGAGACTTTTACAGCTGCAGATGGAAAGTCCAGTTTCCAGGTGGTCATGACCTCCCACATGATCTTGAGCAGAAGTCAAAGGTACTTCTCTGTACCCGCCTGAGCTTTCCTTCCTGAAGTGCCACACAAAAGCTGTGAAGCAGCACTAAGTCCTTGCTGTGTCTCTCAAAAAAGGCAAATATGAGAGAAATAAGACCCCAGCAAAGAGAGCTGCATCAGATTAACCTCTCTTTCTGGCTCTGGTGGCATCCAATAATCATCCATTCACAAGCAGAAGAAGTTTTAAACCTCTGGAGCTGATCTGCCAGATTAAGCTGCAATGATGAAGATGGTTTCCTTTGTCAGCATCTTTACTGAATTAGTGACCTCACTTGGATTGATCCAAAATGAAAGCAGGAGGAAAAAAAGTCTCCTAGATGAAGCAGACAAGATGACCCTCCCTCCCAGGCTTTTGTCAAAAAATTATGCTCCTGTATTTATCTCCTGAGTCACATCACAATACTCCTCCATCTAAGGTCAAAAGGAAAAAGTAGATTAATAGCCCTAAAGCTCCTGAACTTCCTTAAGTTTGTCACAATGCCTTATAAGACCAAAACGTTCACTAAATCTACACTAAATCCTGTTTAAGCAAGTCAAGTTTTACTACGGTTCACATCAAATCTTCTGTGTCTATTCCAATTCCATTTACAGAGAAGAACACACTGGAAACAGCTTTTTTTTTTTTTTTTTTTTTTTTTTTACACTGCAAGGCTGTCATTAGATAATTTAAAAGCAAATGAAAGGTTTTCCCAAGCACAGGACACCTCTCTTGTACTGACCACTTGCTCCTTTCATTTGCATTAGTTTCATTGCTACCATGTCTCTGCTGACATCATAGAATTTGTTTTTGAGTATTTACCACTTCCCACAAAAGAGAAAAAAAAAAGTATTTGAAAGCATCATGAGATGCAGTTATTTTCTGAGTTGATGAGAGGTAAGAGCTCTCCTAAACAGAGACAGCCATCTTGGTTTCTTAAGAACAGAAAAATAAGTCATAAGAAATGCTCCTCTGGCTCATTCTAAGACCAAACACTGTAGGAGTGAAAAAAAAATTGTTTTCTCCTTGTTGGCTTTATTTCTCTGGCATGAAGGGATCTGGAGAACACAAATGAAGTAAACTTTGGAATGCCTGTAACTTGGCCAAAAAACCATTAAAGCAATTGTTTTATATATCTACACACAAGGCCTTAATTCTAATTTATGAAATCAACAGCACACCACCTTTGGGGAACATGGTAGAATAAACCCCAGGGAGAATGTACAGAGACACACACAAATTTGCATTTACATGTGAGAACACTAGCATCCCACAAACACATCCAATTTGTCATTCTGACATCTGCATAAGTCAAAGAATTAATCTGCGTGAATCTGCTGAAAATTACTTTAATGGTTTTTCAATAGTATTGTCTATCAATTTTTCACAATCCTTTTCCAGGTTAAATAGGAAAGCAAATGTGTTAACAGTAATTTTTTCAAACCACAATATTCATTGAAAATTATAGAATACCTACCGAACCATTAAAACTACACCATCTAATGGAAAATTTTACTAAACTTAAACTTAATAAACATCCTTCCTAAAAAATACAATTTCTATTAATAGTATTAAATAATAGTAAATTAGCCTCTAACTATTAGAGCATTTTCTTCTGGAGAAGGAAATTTATTTCACAAATAAACCAAAGAGAAGAGGGAAAATCAGACTTAACATACAAGTTTCCACAAGTTGTAACAACATCCAGCATCAGCTTTGGGCTGTAAATATAGAGATATGTAAGAATACATAATGACTATGTTCCAAAATAGCAGCAGGCAAGTTCCATTAGCTCAGAGAAAATAAGAGCATCTCTACATAAATTCAAACACCTATTTTTGGCACCACAAGACAGGAAAAACACATTATGTGATGAGTAGGTGTTTAATTGCTCCAGTGATTTGACTAGATCTGTATAAATACAACTTGTATTGTCATATAGAGTGTGAACAATAATTTATAAAGTTTCCTAAGCTATATTAGGAAAGCACATTACACATTAATAGGCAACCTAGGCTACACTTATCAAAGGGAAAAAGAGAGCAATTTGTCACTTTCCAACAGGTGCTAAAAGCTAAACAACAGAGTGATACCTGCTGTACTCTGAAACATGCCCTTTACCTCAAGCAATACCATTTTGCCTGAACAACCCACCCCAACTCTCCCAAGAGGCAAAGCCTCCCATTGCAAAGATGAGAAGGCAGTGTAGCAGTCCAGCACAGACACCTGCTGACCTGCTCTTCCCTTCCAACATCATGTGAAGGCCATCCAAGCCTCAGCCACAATCCTACTCCCCACAGAGAAGGCAAAAGAGGAACAAAGTACCTGAGGTCTGTATTTTACAGCACAAGTTCATGTAAGTGTCCTTTTGTTCTCAACATCTGCAGAGTCCCTTGGCTTTTCAACTGTGTATATAAGTATCACTTTCCTTTGCTTGATGTAAAGACACACTGTTTTGGTTGACATATACCGAGATTTTAAATATACAGCCCTGGAGGTCATAAAATTTGGCAGCAGCTATTCTCACAGTGTTATGGCAAGCCCCAGTACTCATATGTCAGGTACTGTTAACACCATTTCTCACAAAACAGTTCCAAGGCTGACCTGAAAATCTGCAGAAAAAAGGGAGGCACAGAAATGGAATATCTGGCAAACTTTGATAGAGAAGAAAAGTTTGTGATGACTGAGACCTTTACAGGCACATTTTCCTTTATTTCAAAATGAGAAAAGTGTTTCAGGAACATCTTTAAAAAGATTTTTTTTTTTAACTGCCTGCTTTACTGAAGCATTAAAGGGAAAGTTGGTACTCTGACCCTCTAGCAGTGCTGATGTTCACAGAGAAAGGCGTGGATGCCACAGTACAAAATGCTTGCAGCAGGAGGCCTGATCCAAAGTTTGGGGAAGCCAAGAGAAGTCTTGCTCCCGACCTCATGGCTTGTTGGATGAGGCCCAGGGAGTGCACGAGCGAACAGCCTGTTCTATTGGCTCCAGGCACAGAAGGGAAGCTGCACACCCATAAAGTAGCTCTGTGATATGGCTGCAAAAAGCCCAAGAATAATCACAGAAGAACATAAGAAGTTACTTCAAGAAATGGTAAAGAAGGAGCTTCATCTTGAGGTTCTGGGAAGATTTTTGACACTGAAGTAATTGCTGTATTTTAAGCAATAAAACACTTCTTAACTGTTACTGTATCTACAGCACAATCTACAAGACAGTTATTTTTTGCGCTTGGCTGTAATCTGCAACACATTCTACAACTGCATAGGGAAAAATAACTGCTTAACACTTATTTGAGGGCATGTGTATACTCCAAAGCTTTAAAAAGCTGTGTTTTTTATGGTTTCTAGAGCACAGGAAAAAAGCACTGACAAAGGCCTCACATTTTTTCAGTGTTTCCATAAAAAAAAAAAAAAAAAAAAAAAAAAAAAAAAAAAAAAAAAAAAAAAAAAAAGTACCACGTTCATTGGGGGGCTCTGTGTGAGCCTGCAGCAGTGAGAACTACCACAGCGATCCAGATGGAAAATGCATCTTGGCCTCTATGCTGCTCTTACAGGTTTTGACTTGCTGAAGGTGGGTGGGCAGGACTTGGAAAATTTGGCACCTGCACAACCAGAGTCTGTAAAGTTAGCAATTTGGCTATACTGATGATGAGGAATGTTGAACAGCATTGTGACCAAAATCGACTGCATAGGTCAGGCACATACACATGCAGCTTTTTCCTATATTCTGTACATTCTACGTGGTTTCCAAGGGGTCCAAATACCAGAGGAAATAAGTGCTTATCTGTCAAAGAGTCAGGAAAACAGAACAACAAAGGTGGAAGGGATTTAAAAAAATTCTTTTGCTGTCCTACCCCCAACTGAGAAGAGCTTGGTGCTTCCTCTTACTCCCAGCTGTTCCTAGTGCATTTGGCTTTAATCAGGTGCAGGGCAGGAACTCAACATCCTGTTGCCTTGCTCTGATTAGGAGGAGTCAAATTCTACAAATTGGCAGATTTCTTCTTTTAGTGTTCCTTATTTGATGAATCATTTGTTTTAAAGTATTTGGAAAGGGCCATTACAGAGGCAGCAGACCCAGCTTGTTGCTGCTTCCAAGTCTATTTATAACTGCAGCTCTAAGGAATTGGAGCAGACTGCAGTTTCTTCTCCTTAACACACAGAAAGAACCATCCTGTGAAAGCAGTGGCACGAAGGGACAGTGATGAAAAGCCTGAGGCATTCATAAGTTGCAACATGCTCATAAAAACGAACAGAAATGTGATCAGAAGCTGTGTCTTTGAGGTTAGTGATATTCCCTTCAATGTCCATTCTGAATAATGTCAGATGGAACATTTAAGTGATTTAATCCATTCCTCTGTCCTTGCATCTTATTCCTTTCACACCAGGATTTTGTATCCACAATAGAACTGACTGAG
Organism: Cettia cetti; assembly: GCA_013401135.1. Taxonomy (NCBI): domain Eukaryota; kingdom Metazoa; phylum Chordata; class Aves; order Passeriformes; family Sylviidae; genus Cettia; species Cettia cetti. Next base: position 123,610 of record VZUI01049189.1, on the reverse strand, counting down.
CAAAGCCTGCCTTCCCACACTGTTAGCAGTAGCAATTCTGTAACTATAATTATTGAGCATAGTTACTGAATTAGTTGATACAGATAAAGATAGCACAAGAGCATTTTTTTAAAAAAACCAGCATTTTCTGTCCAAGGTAAGATAATGGTTTCCCTGACAATACAGTCAAAAATATACTTAGAAAATGTGTACAGAACACAAATAACAAAGGTATTTTCCTTTCTTTAGCACTGAAATTAAAATGACAAAGGAACAAAATTTTTACTCCTACTCCTTTTCATTTTTCTTTTTTATTCTCCTGTTTTAATTTGAGAGAAGTCAGTCAAAGAAGGGATGACACTCCACCCTGCCCATGCACAGGATTTCCTCTTCCTTCTTTCATTCTGCTTTGCATTCTCACATTTTAAAAACTTAAAAATATAAGATGATGACTACAATGGAAGTGTATTCAATTGAAGAATAAACTTTCAATATTAATTTTACTGTTTATAGAGGGATCTTCCTCCTAAAGGAGCACCCACATTTATTAAGAACAGTCTGAAAACTACAAATATCCAAGTCTGACTTGGACACCAATCAGTTTGGGTTCACTACAAAGCAAGGAGTTGCTGGAAAGATCTAGTTTACACGTTACTAAAATTCTTTGGAGCATTGAGAGTTTGCTCTAAGTTTTTATCAGCTCCTCATTACAAGCTGCTGCCCAATTTTATCATAAATCATGTGTTTCACATCTGTAATGATTCAGACTACTGTCTGCCACTCAGAAGTTCAGCTCTGGTGTTTGCTAACTAGAGCTCAACCATGAAACGCTATTCTGCACAACAAAAAGTAGATGAAAGGACGACATCTACCCTTCAACAAACCAACAATTGCTCTAAAGAAGGCAGCTCCCCAGTAGAAGATATGCCTGGTGTAGCCAAGTGGTCAACACCTGACAATCTAGAAACCCTTAGAGGAAAAGTGAGATTAAGACCTCTTAGCTGCAGTCCTCTTCTGATAAAAAGCAGCTGCAATACAGAGACAACTACAACCAGTAGAAGAAAGATTTTTCCAGGTCCTGACTGCATCTCAGCTGGGTCCTTCACGTTTAAAAAGATTCAATGTTTGCCAAGGGGCAATGAGTGTGGTGCAGTCTTTCAAAGAGAAGCTAAAATAATTTTCTGGATTATGTCTTCCCCCCCCCCTCCCCATTTCAGATACAGGGACACAAACAAGGTACAGGAAAAAAGTCTTCCACAGCTCTATCCACCCTTATTGATAATTCAGGCTTGAAGAAAACAGACTTTAGGAGCAGTGAGAACACAGATTACCACACAGAAAAATAAAGACAACTGGTAGGAAATGCTTCCAGCCCCTCTCCTCTATTGTTTAGGGAATAACTATTAGAAGTAAGATTGGTTGCCAGTGCTGCCAGTCTGCAACCAAGAAAGAAATGTAAAAAGATATTTTATGAAACCAAAGTACAGAACCACTGTATGTAAACTTTAAAAACTCGACTTCAAATAAACTGAGTAACATAATTTTGAAATAACAAGTTTTATCCCCACCCTTATCTCAGTGAAAACCAAGGAGCTACTTATTGCCATTTCATAATTTAAAAAAATTCTATTTATTCACCTCAAATACATAGCTGGTCAGTAGCAGAACACCATATTAATTTTATTTACTTTGGATTCGAACTGATTTGTTTATGGTATATTTTCATTATATAAGTAGGTATTTAATTTTGGTATTTTTCTCCTTTTCCAAGACTAATATTTCTTCATTTTTACAACTGATTTCAGTCAACTGATAGATAAACAATATCCAGACTATATTTAAAGCTTGGTCATAGTAATTACTCTTCTCCTTGTGTGAATATCAAAATCAAGCTTAATTGCAAACTATAATCCTGTTCACTTTCAAAATGTGCCATATCACAGGACAATTTTGATGCTTGGGGTTTGCTGGTTTTGTTGGCTTTTTTTTTTTTTTTTTGCTCTGAAGCTCTCAGTAAAATAGAAAAAGAATAAAAACCACAAGGAGAGGAGGGGAGAGCTGGAGTGGTTTGGGTTTTTCATTTGGAGTAGAGCCTCAAGAACAGGAGGGAGGCAGCAATGTCCTTAGCTTTTCCAAGAAGGCTGAAACAGAAGAAATTTGAGAAGCTTTTGCTACTCTACATTCTTTTAAACATGGCAGTCCAAATTGCAATTAAAGTGTATTATCAGCCTTCTTATATTAATTTTAAATTTTTGAGGCCTCTTTCCTGTCATAAAAGGTATATTTAGAGGCTTGGTGACCTTTTTTGTTTCATTTTGTTTTAACAAATGCATAATTCAACCATCAGAGCATGTATGTATTTCTTCAGATAAAAATGTCCACAAGGTTTTACATGATTAAATGAATCATTAAAATACTTACTGACACATATTAAAGGGAATATTTTCTTCAGAGCCAGCACAATATACTTGGTAAATAAATATATTATTTCATAAAGGTACCTTATTTTTATAAATCTATTCTGCTGACAGAATGAACAGCCTCTGTAAGCCAAGACAGTCAGCTGGCTGCATTTTTACATCCCAGACCATTAAGCTAATCATTCACAAGGATCCTGGAAGCATTTAAAATGAAAAGTACTGATTTCCATCAGTGTAGGTCAAATTCAAGTTCTGTGTATGAGTGAAACATCCTATACACTCTACAACCAGGCTCCTACTATTGAAACAGCAGCAGCACTACTCCCTGCTGTCCTCATTTAACAGGAAAAGCTTGCTTGTTTTCTGATCCACTGAAGTGACCTCTCCAGGCTGAATAAGATGACTCTAAAAACTGAAATTTATGTTGCAACACTGGCAACTCTAGCTCAAATAGCTTGGACTTGTATTCTGAAGGGTATGCATTCTAAAACCAGACATTTTCTTATCTTTAAATTTGCAGGGAATTCCAGTGAGGCCTTCAGATGCTTACAGCCAGGTCCATATGGTAATGTTACATTGTTGAATGAATCCATATTGCTTCTATGCATACACACAGCATAAGATCCAAATACAGTATCATTGCACACTCTAGTTTTCTTCACACTGAACAAACTGCCTACAACAGTTAAAGCCCTAAGTCAAATTTAATAGTCTTTACTCATGCAAGCTGGTCTGAGTAGGCTCTTCCATTTAGGAAGAAGAAAGCAAAAATAACAATATTTCCCACATTAAATCTAAAAAATAAAATTATTGCACTACAACTTCAGACATCATAGCAATTTGTTTGATTAAAACATTCCAAACATTTTCCCCTTAAACATATGATGAAAGACATGAATCCTTCTTAAAGGAACTCTAAAGAACATTTTCCTTAAGGACCCCCTATCACAGTCCTAAGAACTGGGGGTGGAGGGGGAAATCTCTCTTGGTTTTTTTTTCCCCTTATTTTCCTTTTGCATTAGAGCAAATGGTGACAGAAGTGTTAAGGTCAACAGCCAGTCAGTTTGCACCTTGCACATGCACATTCATTAGTCAGAGAGGATCTAATAAGATATCTTTCTCACCATCTTGGGGATGAAGAAGGGACAGAAGGATACACACACTTCTTTTGCTACCAGCACCTTAATTGATTCCAGAACAAACACCAACTAAACCTGTTAAAGGAATAACCCTGCTTCAACAGCAAATTTGTACTACCTGCAATCAAGTCAGGATTTCACCCACAACTTTATCACCCACCAACCACCTAAACAGAAAAGTCTCCTCCAAACCCCATGTGCAGAAGGCAGCTGTTTCAAAAGGTGCATCTCTGTCATTCAAGAATGCTGCCATACATTTTGTCATACACAGGTTGATCACAAAACATCCCAAAAGAACTCCAGTGAACTTATGGCACTGAGGCCATAGTAACACACATTTCAAAACTGCATCCTCTTCCAGCAAGGGTCAGAAAAACCTGCACAAAATTCATGGTTTTCCATTCTCATTGTTCACTTTTTAAACACAGTCCTGGAATGCTGGCACCAGGACCCAGTTGTGCCATGGACTTCCACTGCAGGTTTGGGAAAGTCACTAAAAGCAACAGGTTAAGAGCTTTGCACTCAATCATAACATTTCAGTTGATTCCAATGGGTATAAGACTTTGCCTCAATCCCATTGTTTTTTCACTATTCCCAGAAGAATAGGAAAAATTAATTTTCTCTCAACTTCTCTTTATACTGCATATTAAACTATTTTGTCTTTCATTTTCTTCCTTTTTCATACCTCATCCATAACACTTGTAAGCGCCTTTATCCCTGTAACAATATCCTGAATTCTTGGCTAATGGAGTGGCTCCCACCTTGGTGTATTCTCACAGGTAAGTGGAGAATGGAAGTCCTTTAGGATGAGAAAATTTTACCATGCAGGTTTCACACTTCTGGAGAAAGTACCTTTAGCACCAGGCTTTACACAGAACAAAGAAGGATGCTATTTCAGCTAGGGTTCTGAATAAAAGTGGTTATTACTATATAATCAACAAAATAAACTTTCGTAAGCGGCAATTAAGCACTTTCTCTGATTCCCCCTCTAGGGCAGAGTCCCTCTCTCCAGTAATTAACGAGGCACCTATGGAGATCCCCTCCCTGGGCAAAAGTCAGGGGAGGGTGAAGTATTTACCAGCTTGTGTTACCACCCTCCAATGTTTCACAAGTGTGAACAGTCCAGTTGATGGTATCACTTATGACAGGCCTACATGTGCACCTCAACAAATCTGGGCCAGGAAGAATCCACATCTCACCTTGGAAGGCTCTAGGAGTCCCAGGCAACTCCAGAGAACCTGGCCTGAGCACAGACACTGAGGTCTCACTTCAGGAGAGACCCTTTAAAAGGCTTTAAAAAAATATTTATGAAATGCCTACAGATACATTTCATGGGATAAAAAAAATGTAAACCTAAAAAATGCCCCCTTATAACAAATTGACAAACAAAACCAGAAGCAGCCTAGTAAATTTACGAAAAATGTAGTTAACAAGTTTTTATTTAACTTTCATTCATCTCTGATTAGTGACATACTGTATCAGTAATGCAAGAGAAGCTAGCTACAACCTAACTTCTAACCAATTAATTTAATAATGTTATAAATCCAGCGCCTGTGAAATTAATCTCCTCCACATTAACTGATCTGCCAGAGTCAGAAAAATCAAGCACAAGTAGTTCACAGAAAGAATAATTTTCTGCTAATGTTAAATCCAACAAAAGGACATAAATAAAGAAAAAGTAAATTTATGCAAATAAACATATGGACTGGAAGGTGTACTTGAGTTTTCAAGAGAAATGTTGCAGTAGTATCTTTGTTGGTGCTTACATACAGAAAAGGCATAGGAGTACAATTCTTTATGTAGTTGAATATATTGGGACAATTCTTGGTCATATGGATCAAAGGAAAACAAATACGGTATTTTATTTTTATGAAGAATTTAGAAACCCATAGGTAAAAGTTGCTACAAATGTAGCAACTGTCCTTAGATAGCTGTGAAAACAAGCCCTGCTCAGTTACTCCCTGGAATTCATTTCCCCACAGGCCATCAAAAGGCACACCACACTTAACTGGACGTTCATTTATGCTTCATAATGGGAAAATATGACATGTTTCCCAATTTAATTAGCAAAGAAAAATTTTTTTCCTTGATTTCCAAAGACAGCTCATGTAGCTGCTCTGAACAGGGAGTCGACTAAACAATGCAACTTACTAGCATGGGACAAAAGGTCATTTGGAAGGGATGTGCCTTTAAGGACTTACAAAGGCTTCATCCTCAGTCCTGTATTAAAAGAGGAAGCATATCTCAGTAAAGGAAGGATGCCCACTTTAAATAAGGAAATGAGTTTGCAGGATGCACACATGCTGCTTTCTATTAATGATAAGCAAAGTCTAAAGAAAAAGCAGTAGACTGCTCCAGCTTTGGCAGGAGTCATCTTCTTGTGGATTACCTGTAAAGAACTTTAAAATAAACAGACTGCAAATAAATGTCCTCAACCTCTTTTTTAAACTGATTTATGTATGTATAATGGGGATTAACACACACTGATTACTATACTTCTGTGGCAAGAGATATAATTACAGACTGATGATTTTACATGTAGGCCAGAGACAACAGCAGTGGTTTGGGGCAGCAAGAATTAGTGGTTATAATATTTTTTCTTCTTCAAGTTAAACTTCACAGCTAGAGAAACTAGCCAGGCTTAAGGTCATCTAAGGATTTTCAAATTTCTCTCTTCAAGTTTAATAAACTATCAAAAAGTGATTATTATTTTCCATTAAAAAAATCTGTCATTTGTTTAAACACGTAATAAAAACGGATTCTGTTTTGCAGCAAGGATTGACTATCTGACCACAAATTTTAAATAAAAATAGAAGGTATAGAAAGTTTTTCTATACTCTCATTTCACTCTTCTGTGAGTGCATATTACTTAACCACTGAAGCTCAAGAGAATGCACATCATGCATATAGTTCCAGAAAAATTGCTTTAAGACTGAAAAAGGCCATGACTAACAATGTACAGAAATCTTTAATATCAATGTAATTGGTTTAAAATATATATACACATACCTCCATATGCACATTCTTTAAATAAATATGTAGATATTTTTATATGCACATTCAGATTCATATGGAAGGGTGAGGCCACTGCCCTTGAAAAAAAAATCTGCTAATGCAAAAAATCAAGTTTCCTATTGCCCTTCAATGATCACAGGATTCAGTGTTGCCAACCATTATTACTATTCTTACACCATAAAATATTTCAAGTTTCAAAAGATGATTTTTTTTCCTGCCCCCCTCCAGAGTCTTTAGGATGACCACAAATTCTGGCTGGCATAGCCATGCAGCAGTGGGGATCCTTCCAAACTCTGAGCAGGCACAGCCCAGTGTGGGTTACAGATGGTTGAGAGAAGCAGGGAGGCTTGTTGCCTGTGCAGTCTGGACAATCACATCCAGCTGGGCCCTGCTCCTTGTGCTGCTCACTCTCTTTCTGTGAACCACTTGGCACATCTAGGATAAGAGCTCCTCAACAAATGCTACACACTGCTTCCAAGATAAACATCAATGGACACTTCAATGGAAATTCACCTCCGTGTAACTGGCAAGAACAAGGCTTACACTCCTTATACCACAAAAATCAGCATCTCTCTTTTTTTTTTTTTTCCACTGCTCTTTTTCACACTTTTAAGACATATTTCCCATCCAGTCCTCAAAACATTAGTAAGCTCCATGGGGAAACTGTTGTGGCATGGAGTTATGAACAACTGCATGCTATAGTGGCCATAATCCTTGCTTATCCTCTGCCACCACGTTGCAGAAACAAGTTTAACAAAATCAGGAGCACAGGCTCAGACACCCACTGAATACTAAAACTCAGGAATACCACAAGCTTTCTTCTCAGATGCCAAAGCCTGACAGTTCTGGCAATGGTGATGCCTTTTTTGGATTACACAGAACACTCCCATGTTATCTGAAGTGATTCTGGTTTTAAAGAAAGGGTTTTAATACTACTTCAAAATATCTAGCTCTAAAAAGAAAGAGTCTCATTACACAAAAAAAAATAATTTGTTCCACCAGCCTTGGAGGTGTCAACATTTCCATTAAGCACTCATGTGTTTAATCTTTATTATTCAGCTATAAAAGTTTTCTGTTAGCCTTAAATTTGTCATAAAAACTTAAAAAAAAATTCAGCAAAAGTCAGACTGTGTATTATATTACCAAAGTGTTTGGTTTTTTTAAAAAGAAATAATTACCAGGATAAAGCTCTTCTGGGTGCTTGTGTAATTCCAAAACAAACAATTTTCCTTGAAAGTGTCTCCGGGTATTTATGGGAGAGAAGGAAAGAGGGAAATTAAAACTGACCAAGCAATTTCATTTATAAATATAACTTTCTGTATATATTTTTTTCAATCAAGTATTTATAAGGATTTCCAGCAAGCAGACTTTATACACATGTATGGCAACCAAATGAATATGGATAGACCACAACAGGTCCCAAGAGTTGTTACTGTCTATTGGGTCAATAATATGCAAATTGAGAAGGATTTACAAGCTGGACCATAATGGCTCCTCAGGACCCATTACTTTCCAATGGGTAAATAATACATGTTTTCTAAACTGCTGCCATGCCAAAATGTGTTTGCCCTTCAGGCTGTAAAAGTTCCAAATAAACCAATAGGATTTGTCAGATAAATAATACATTTAAAAAAGCGAAATACATGTTTAACTCAACAGGCAATGCACTTAAACACTGACTGAAGGATGAATATTGATGCCCATAAATATTGCATATATTTAGATTCTTATTGGAAACCAATGAGCAAGAAAAAAAACAAAAAAAGTTACTAAGTATGAGTGTTTTCTCCCTCCTGAACATGTTTACAGACAATTCTTTGAAATATTTGTCAGAAATTAAACCCATTCAGACAAAGGAAGTGAAAGCTACTGAAACTGCGCATACAAGAAGCAAATGCAGATATTACAACCCAAAGTTCTAAAGGCTGTCATATTTCTCAAGTTGTCTGCATTTAATGGGATGCCATGTTATTAAACTGTTTTCCTGACCATGTTTCAGGATGCTGCTCTCTGGACTGCCTGATCTCCTCAGACTTTCTGCTTTGGATGAAGAATGTGAGCAAAGCACAGATCAAAAGCATGCAAGTTAACCTGATGATTTTGGGAAATGCAAACCCAATGTTTGGGAAGGGGAGATAATGCACAGGCATGGTGCAGAGAGCACCAAGGAGGAAGGAACAACAACAACAAAAAAAAGAAACCAGAAGGGAGAAGCTGATGGCAAAGGCAAGGAGGAAAGATGAAAGGACATGAAAGGATCACAGGCAAGAAGAGAAAAAAAAATAAAACAAACACAAAACTAAAAAAACCCACCAAAGTAGAACAAGATGTCCTGGAGAATGTGAGATTCTGCAGAGAAACTTTTGTCTCTACCAGAAGCCTGGTAAATTGTGAGACATAATTGAACAACAAGCAAAGATACTGAGATCAAGTATAATACCAAAATCAAGCTTGAGAAGTACTCAAATGGCTCACCTTTAATTTGGACGTGCATTTTTGGGGGACATTTTAAATGCAAAGGCAGTACTGCTTATTTTATGATACAAATTCATTAGCATCTGATGTCAGGAATGCAAAAACATCCAACACTCCTTTATCTCACATAGGGACAACACGGTTCAGTCATGACATTACTGGCCAATCTGAATTGAAATTAAACAAATTACAGAACGGTGGTTTGTAATTAGCTGGATGAATGAATCAACAACTGCATTTAACAGGAAATGAAAGAGCAGAAATGACCAGAAACAACAGAAAGACAGACTGTATCAGGGAAAGGTTCTGTGAAAGGAGCACAGGTGATGGAGACTCAGAGCCCCTGCTTCCAGGAGAGCTCTAGCTTTAACCAGGAGCAGGCAGCTAAAAGAAAGGCTGCAGTGGTTCACAAGGAATTCAGTGTTATTCTTGTCCTGCAGCCCAGGTAAACCTTTAAGTTGGGTGAGGAGGGGATAGATATTGAAGCAATCCAAATCCTTGAACAAGACCTACATTTAGTCCCAGCAGCAAAAACATTCTTCTGTTTCCCTTTGGCTGTTTGGAGAGCACTTCCTAAAGGGAAGGTGGTGAAGCTTGTAGTGCTACCCTTTTCAAGAAGTAACCTGCTGAATAAAGAATTTCTTTCATATCTGCAGGAGTAACAATGTGAATGAGATTCTCCAAAGGGCACTTTGCAACCCCTTGTGTCTTAAGTTAACAATAATTATTGAAACAATAGGCCTGGGCAAATCATCACTTGTTCACTGCTCCAGATACAAAGGAAATTCTGTATTTAATCTCTATTTCCTTCAGCAGCACTCAGCTCTGACCTTTGACATTCAACAGAATACAAAAAAGAATTTTGTCTCTATTTTAATTCAATTTTTTAGCAGTTTCTTTATATTGCAGGGTAATATTTTAGCAGCTAAAATAGTTCATATTTTATAATAAATTACATCTGGTGATGCATTGGGGAATATACCACTTTATTAATGCATTTGCCCTGCAAAAAGAAAGATGAGATTGTTGTGTTTTGACAAGCTTTTTAAAAAGAAATTAATGGTCATGCTCTGGGGTATAAAAAAGTTTCTGTATAACCTCCACCTCTCACAACTTGTCAATAATAAATATCAGCAGGGCAAAATTAAATAATAAATTTCCCTTTCTGAAAAACATATTAATCTTTTCTGGACAGCTCTCAAGTTAACAAGGTGTTAATAAAACTCTAGGTGTATTGATGCAATATTCAAGCACTTGTGTCCAATGGAATCTACCACCACTCACAGCCCTCTTTATACAGCACGCAGAATGACGGACAATTAACCCTCTTGAAGACTTCTAATGTACTTTAAATACTCTTGAGAACAGCATCCTGCATGATGTATATAGCTCACAAATACTGTTCAAAAAGGTAGGATTTAGCATTAGTTTCAAACCTAGATGAATAAATCTATCAGGAAAAAAGATTTACTGTCAGATTTAAACCTTTCCAATTACTAGCTCACACATCATAAAAGAGGGGATGGTAACTAGGGACTAAAAAATGGCAGGCTATAATTTTATTTTTTAATATATACCTATTATCAGGCATAAACAAGTTACATCTAGATCTTACAACCAGTGCACAACTAAATTTTCTACAATCTGCTGGACAGGGAGGTAGAGATGATTTTCTGGATCCAAAGGTCACTTACCTAAACCTCAGGGTTCACCAAGTGGCATCACTGTACTTTCTTGCAGTGGCCATGACTCAAGGTGTACCAACCTGCTATAATCCCACTGACTTGCCAAGGCTGTCACCTGGCACTCCAAATACTCAAAATTCCTCATCATGGGGACTTGTCCATATCTGTTAAAAGTACATTCACCTTCCTGACACAGTCCCTAATCCTCTGAAATTTCTGATGGAGTTATGTTAGTCTGAAACTCAGTTAAAAAATGCTGCTCCATCTCCACTGTGGCAAGACCCCGGTTGTTTTCTCACATTATTAAAAAGTTACAATTAACTTTAAAAATGTGTTCAGCTATTGAGGTGAGTCCTGGTGTGTAATCCTTTTTCCTTGCCCCTCTTGTTCCCAGTTTTCTGCCTGGAACTCACCACAGGGAGGAAAGACTGTTGTGACTCACCTGAAGATGGTCCTGTCTTAATGTTCTTTCATCTGGACTCCCCACTTGGCGACCAACTGGGATATTTTTCTTTATGGTTCTATTTCAAAGTTTAGGTCACCTGTCAGTTTTATTTACATTATATGTGTATCTATTCTAATCTAAACTTTTGTAAAATCATTAACTAGAGTTAGTTCATGAGCATCAAGCTCATGAAACACATGGGCCACTAAATCAAACAAATTTGAGAGTGCAATGGAGAAAGGAGATCTCCACATTCAAATCCCTACACCTGCCTTGAACATCAAACCATCCGGATTAGAATGTTAAAAACGTAATTCTTTGTTCTTTCTGCTTTTCCTAACCTTTGAACACTGTTCCTCTGAACTGACAATATTCACCTGCCTCATGTTTATCCCCTCCTACTTTTGAGGTATGATACACACCTGTAAAATGTGTTTGAGCATCTGAAATAAAGAGCAGTAAAGCAATCCACAGAAAGTGATCTCTCTTTGGAATGAGGGCTGCTAACAACTCACCCTGGGTAACTAATTCTCCTGGTTCTTACAATTGATAAGTATTAAATTGAACACTTCCATCAATTTAAAAGCATGCTGAATTAATACATATTGTTGATAACTATGTGAAGGTCTTTAAATCAGCCAGAGATAGCAAAAATTAGTATACACAGCTGATTTCAGGTCATACTTAGAGCACATTCTTGCAAGGGCTGTCCAATCATATCTACTGCAGCAATGCCACACCAGTACCTGGATGGGGGACACTGTGGGGGATAGTCCACAAAAACTCTGAGAACAGTTACACTGAGAAAAATTATCTGTATTGAAGCACTATTTCAGGAAGCATCTAGGAGGCAAGTTACCAGCAGATATAAAATCTTTCAGGTAAGAGGTACCTCAATAGCCAAAGATGCCTGGGCCCTTTTTGAGTACTGGTTGTATAGCACCACATCCTAGGTAAAACACTTGCAAAGTATTTCTGTTATAGCAGTGTAAATCTGCCCTGTCCAGACTTAAGACTCTGATAGCCTCAATCACTGTTTCAATCTGGTGTAAGCATATTTGCACATTCTTCTCCATCTTGTAGAACACAAGGTTTATAAAGAGTCACATCAAATAGTTCAGATGAATTCCTTGGATTAATATGAAATGAGTATTTTAGGTGTTTCTTTGGAAGTCTTCTAGAACCAAGACATTAAAAGAATGTTATTTAGTAAACTTATAACTGATCAAATAATCAGTACTAAAATTAAAGCTCTCCACTCTTCCACATCTCTTATTAATTAGCTATGCTCAAATAATCAGTACTAAAATGAAAGTTCTCCACTCTTCTACATCTCTTATTAATTTGCTGTGTTCAAGGAAAGGAATGAAAACACTGTCTGGTAACAGAATTCATTTGGACAAGTTTAAAGATTGATACATAACTAATTAACAGGATTTCTCATACTTCTGTCAAAGTAAACCCAAGTAAATTGTTTTTGACTTCATTTGTATCCCATGCAAACGTGAGATTCTGCACAAGTTGAACATTTTACACTCCCTCCTCTCCTCTCCCCAGAAAACCCCTTCTTTACGACAAATTTTCCTCACATAGAAAAGCACTTTTGGAAAGTCCTCAAAAAACTGTTCCAGGAGAAACCATGAACCACAACCTGAGACTTAGCTTTGCTATCAAGCTGACCAAACAGGATGTGTTCAGAAGAATACAGCACCATGGGATTCAAAACACTCAGTGGTGCAGGGATGATCTTCTCTTGGGCTGTTTGTGGTCTGCAAGATGAAGCATTATGCTGTACAGCACCAAAAATCAGCAGTCAGTCAGCAAACTTCACCTAGCAGAGAGACATAAAAGCCTGACATGCTTCAGAAGGGACACTGGAGCCAAACTTTGGCCTCATCCCCACCCCGGCAGGATTTGTCCTGGCAGAACGGCATTCCACTCCTGCCACTTGCCTTCTGCAATTATTAATCTCCTGTGGACTGGGGCAGCTTGGAAGTTTTATGGAGCATTTATGAGCTCGAGGCCAGTGTACAAGGTAAGGAGGAGGAATGGGGAGTAGAGCAGCAGGGGCCAGGGCAATACAGAAGCCTTTGCTCTGGTGAAGGCCCCTGGTGCTGTGAGCACCCACTGAGAATGAAGAAGGATTTCAGCAAGTAACATTAACTTAGCCTGGAAACTATCTTTCTGTATTAACCTCTGGCTAATACAGGAGGTGATTAATAAATACCCAATGCCCACTTCCATCCCACACACCTCCCTCTAGCACAAAACTAAAGAAACCTTTTGCTATTCCTCTGGTTTTTAGTCCACCCAAGACCCTCTTAACTACTGGGTGGTCTGTTAATCTACCCTGCCACCCCACAGGTTTCCAGACACTTGAGTTTAGGTTTGCTGTGCTGATCCCCCACGTTCCCCACACTGGACCTCTGTTTTCTGGTGCCTCCAGGCTCAGGAGCAGCTTGTGGGAAGCTCAGCATTTTCACATTGCACATTTCAAATTCTGAAGAGTAGGCACGGTTATAAGTCTTTGTCCACCACTCACCCAAATTCACTGCATTTCCAGAGGGTTAGGTTCACCCCTAAGAAGGCTAGATTTTTAACTTGTGCTTAAGTAAGAAGGCAAACATCGACAGAAATTAGTTTTCCCATTCTAAATGTGCTTTGAATATGCCCCTCAAAAATTGTTCAAACTCAGTCTACCTTTGAATCTATTTCCTACATAACCATATTAAAGAATAGAATGGGAATAAATAGAAAAGTAAGCACACACATTCACAGCCTATATCTATGTTAAGGATATACCACTCACAGAAATAGTGATTGATTTGGTCTGCTATATTAGCACTTGAAAGAGATATTCTGATGCTGTTCAGAAAGGGAAGATGGCAAAGGCTAAGGGTTTACCAGTAAGTAAAAATCCCCATATCAGTGCTCTGAAGTCCATTCTGTGGATTTTGCATATATTAAATGGGCACACATACACACATGCTTAGCTGTAATGGGGAAAACAGCACGCTTTTTTTCCATTAAAAGAAAAAAAAAAAACCAAGGAAATAGAACCTTGAAGTTTTGCTTGGATTCTTTTCCCTTGAAGCATATAGGAAACAAACCCCAAACATGAACAAGCCCCATAGTACAATGCTGTTCTTGTCATGAGTTCTGAATCAGCACCAGAGCACATAGTGTATGTATTGAAAAACAGCTGTTGGGTGACAGACTGCTAGCTGGGAAGTTCAAGTTGAGTGAAGTGGTTAACCCACATCCCTTCCCCACTGATAAAGTGCTTTGATAAGCAGGCTGCACTGGTGAAAGCCAGCTAAAGAGCCAGGACTGAGCCTTTCAGGAATGAATGTAAGACTTGTTTTGTGGAAGCAACCTAAATCTCTTGCACTGCCCTCTCCACTTGTATTTTACCAACCCATCCCCGGTTACTTTTAGTACGCACTCCTTTTGATTGCAGCAGAACCAATTCTTTGATAAGTCAAAACAATATGGGAAATAAACCCAGAAAACTGCTAAAAAGTCTCCCTTACTTTAATGGTTTGTGAAATTTTCTGTAATTCAAAATGTTAGTAGTGGTGTAGCATTAAAAAAAAAGTCTGTATTGGAAAAAGCATGTCTGGACTAACCAGAAGCACGTGGACATAATTTTTGCTTTGCTTTTACTAACAGAAAGTAATTCAAGGATTTCTTGGGATTAATTTCTGATCTTCAGCTAAGCAATTTTAGAAATAAAATCCTTAATTAAGTATAAATGTCATGCAGACATGCAAAAAAACCTATTCCTCTTTTCACAAATCTTACATTTTATACATATGTTCATAAGCAGTGCTTAGTATAAAAAAGTCCACTAGTAAAGGCTATCTTTCTCTTAGCATGTCACCTGATTTGTCTAAACAGTTCCTACACACATACAAATTAATATAAGGTTTCTATCCTTCCAATACAGTAACATAGAATTTCAGTTTAGTTAGAAGCAGGCAGATATATATAAATAAGTTATTACCTATATAATAAGGCTGAAAGCTGAACTAGAGATATACAATGCCACACTGAATATTTTACTTTGACAATGTCTTGGTCTTGGTATCTCTATAGCTCTGGCACCCAAACCCTTTGAAAATTGAAGAAATAAATTGCCTAACCACTGTTGCTTGGCCCAAAGGAACCACACTACTGCTTTAACATACAGTTACTCATCTGTCTTTGCATCAACATGCAAGTTAGCCCACATGTGGAGTAAGACACATTACTAGATAAAAATTAAAGCTTATCCAGATGTATGCTCTTATAAAATCATTTAAAATTAACACCCAATTTTCTGCTGCTATTGCTGACAATTGTACAGAGATAACAGTAATACTAAATCAGCAGGAATTATTTCAGAAAATTTTAACTGTCCTGTGGATGCACATTTTTAAGAAATTCAAGTATTTTACCTTAGCCTTTTGACATACCACAGTCTGATCAAATTAACCAGAAGTAATTTTTCTGTCTGCATTTAATCAAACAAGTAATTTCTAAATATCTACATTTAGAACACTTGCAAAGTCATCAAAAGATTATGAGACAGGGAATACAGAAATACAGGTAGAACTCTGAAAAGCTGGTTAGGAATTACTTAAAGGAAAAATCCTACTAGACACCCTCTTTACAATTAGTAGCTAGCCAGACATTTTTGTTAGCATCAAGCATGTTAATTTTTAAGAAAAGCTAGGTGGAAGTGCACGTGAAGAGCAGAATAGTAACAGTGCTGCCTATACTTTAACTAAAAGCATATGGTGTTAACATTTAGAAATTTTACAGTGTTTGTTTAATTGTGTTCTTACCAAGAAAAGGGAGTGCTCAACCATTTTACTTCCTATGCTGTCTTAATTACCTTCATTAAAAACTTGGTACCGCAAAATCAAAAAGTGGTTGAGGGTTTTTTTTTCCCCCCTTTTTGCACCAGAATAGAAGAACAGAAATCTGAAGAGAATGGATGGTGTTCAGGCCTAATTTAAAATTGCTCTCTTTATTCAGGCAAAATAAATCCCTGCTGAATTGATTATTGTTATTAAAGCCAGACAACTAACAGAATCGATTTTATAATGCACAGAGTAACAGAGATCCTACTGCACAGCTGGCAGTATGTATACTGAAGGTTCCAAATACTCAGATCATCTATGAAGAGTGATGCCTGAGACTCTAGACCCTAAAGTGTACTCTGGCTTCTTGTCAAGTGCCACCTGTTACTTGTTTTAAGCTAGATTTTTAATTCTAGCTCAGGGATGAATGCATTTTATATGCCAGGAATGAGGCCTAACAAGATGTTCTATATTTTACTATAAAACTAGTGAAAGGCCTCACCAGCTGCTTATAGGACTGATCACATTAGCAGGCAGGAGGCTGTGCTGTTCTTGAAACTTCTGAGGTGGGCAGGCCAGATGGGAAGGATCACCAAAATTCTGCTACTGAGAGAAGAAAATTCTTGCTGCCATTCATCACTTGTGTCACTGAGGTAGGGTGGAAAAGACGGAGCAGGAGAATGACACTAAGGGCCTACGTTAGACTGATGTTCACTTCTGGAAACACAAAGGAAGGACAGGAACACCCATTACTGTCAAAACCAAATCTTTTTTAGGAACTCTGTTCTCTGGCCACTGTGAACTGGTTATGCCTGTAGCCCTCTGAAGTACTCATATCAAATGACCTGTGATCATGAAAATATCAGCTTTTAACATAAAATACCATAGTTACTGCAGGGCCAAAACAGAAGACAGATAATTTCTCTTTTTTCTTACAAATACAAACACGTTAATCACATAGAAAAGGCCTAGAAAACGCAAAGCAGATCTTCTTTTGAGTCATCACAGTTTGAAGACAAGACATTCGGCTGGACCTAGATTTACTGATTAGTCACAGCACATGATAATTCAGGGGAATATTCCGGTATCTAGATTACAGAGAGTCGTCCAGGCACCATGAGGGAAACACAAAAAACACAGACTTGAATCTTCAAGGATTAGATTCTGTGAGAAACACAGAGCCCTGAAGACAGATCAACTCTGGAAAAAAGCAGAGATACCTCATAGATTTAAAAGGTACCCCTGTAACCTAAGAAAAAAGGGAGTGACCAGCAATGCACTTGACCAGATTAGAGATGCCCTTGTTACTATTGGAGAGCTTTCTTATGAGATTTTTTTCTTGGACAACCAAACATTTTGCTATCAAACTTATTCAGCTCCCTCCACAGAGCTAGAAGTTGTGTGTGCTGCAGAAAACAAGTACAGGCATGCTTGTACACAGGCATACTCTTTCTTAAACAAAAAATATTAAATTTTTAATATTTTTAAATAATGAAGAGAGCTTTATAATTCAGAACTAGAGAACTACAGAAAACTAACTCCTGAACCATCAGAGATTTTGAAAAACAACCAACGCAAAACCACAGGGAACACAACCCACACAACTGCACTTCTCAACTCCTAACACAAACTGAAATTGCACGGGAAGGGGTTAAACAGAAATTAAATCCTCAAATATTTTGCCATCTCACTATTTAATACGTTTTTAAGGGATAAACCAAAGAAGTAAGCAAAAACTCAGCTTTCAAGAAGGCTACATATTTCTGTAAAAATGTATTTTGACAGCTATCTCAGACTATATTGTGTTACACAAAAAAGCAAGACATTCTATGAAGCAGATTTTCCATCATGCTAGTGGAACACACACACCTTTCAGCTCCTAGTTGTGAAATTCAAAGCTTTCATTGATGACAGTATTATGCTTATTATTAACCAGCCCTCTGCACATCATCTTGCAAGACAAGCCACCCTATACTCAAACCCAGCTTTCTTCTCCAACAGACAAAGACAAGCTACTTGCCTTCTTATTTTTACAAGAATAGGTTTTACTACTGCAATAACTACAGAAGAATTAAGTATAAAACAAGTCCAAAAATGACAGAATAAGGATTTTAGTCCATTTTTTCACAGCACCCTTATAACAGAAAACTATGTTGCAGTTTAGCACGTTTGATGGAATTAGAAACAAATTAGGAATAGTGTACAGAGATTGACTAAAAGTTCTAAAGACCTACCTAGAAACACTTTTAACAAATAATGTGCCAGGTCTGTGATATCACCATTGGATTGTCAAATGGGACTTCTGGAATTAAGACTTAGAGAAAAAATATCATATGCTTTTAATGACCAAATGTAACCAGCTGAGTTATGTGGGAAATGCAGCATGAAAGACACAGCTACATACAATTAAAATTTTAGTAAAATTAATTAACTGTAATTCTCCCTTTGAAAAATTATCTTCATCAGTTATCTCTTCTTGATCTTATGCAAAGGAAGCACAATGCAAAAGGAGCAATAGAAAGCTCATTCAGTCCATAAAGCAGACATAAATTTAACTAAATGTATTCATTCTATCTTCTACTGAACTGAATACATAGCATACTCTGACAAGGTCCACTACTACACTTATTTTCTTCACGCTTCACTTCTGATTTTGACTTATTTTAAATTTAATTTTATGCACTGGACTTCATAGAAATCTGTCCTTCTTGGACAAATTAGAAAAAAATTATGACACTGGCGGAATGAAGATCTCTTCCCTTCAAGTATGTTTGACTCATGTACCTTCTATAAAGTAGCTCCACTTCCCACATTCTTTCTATTTCTTAAGCCAAACAATTAATGATTAAGCTCTTTGTTATGCTCTTAATCCTTCATGTAGAACCAAGGGTCTGTGCATGTTCATGTATAAAATTTCCACTGCATCAATGATAGAATAATAGAGGTTGGAAAAGACCTGTAATATTTTGAAAGCAGGACCAACTTCCGTCAGGTCAACCACAGGCATGTTCTGAATATCTCCAAGGACAGAGTAACTGTGTAATAAAGATAAATCTTATTTCATGTCTTTAAAAGTATTGGAGAAAGATGCAAAGTAAGCTGCAAAGAAAAGAAAGAAATATTTACCTGCAAAAAAACCACTTCTTTCAGTGATGCGAGATCAGTTCCAAGATAATGAATACTGACTTTATAGCCTCTCAAGCAGCAACCCTTTCAATCTTCTGAAAACATGAGCTTGTCAGAAACTCCTCTGAAACTTCAAAATTGAGTCTAATAAACGCACTGCATTCAATCTGAGCTGAAGATGTTATCAAAGCAAATGTTTCAAGCCATTTTTCACACAAGAAATGTATGCTGGGAAGCATGGGGAAAAAAAAAATCTTAAACTTACTAACTTCTATTACTCATGAGGAAAATAAAGATTAATAAAGCTGTTACAGCATATCATAATTACCTACTTCATTATTATCTTGTCTAGATTCTAGATTCTCCAGGGGACTCGCACACCTAACTTTCACGGAAATATGATTATTTTTACCAAATCTGGCCACAGGTTTCTGTCAAAACTCAGAAACTAATTTGAAATCACACCTCCTCCTATCACACCACCTCTCTCATTCACACAAAAACACAGATTTGCTTCATATGCTCTACTGTCAGATTTGGTCTTCAGCTGGTTTTTGTCAGACATTAACCATTTGTGAAGCCAATATTTTCCACGGAGAGGGGGAGGGTGTTCTGTTTTTCTCAAGTTCATCTTAAGATATAACTCAGGTTTTTTTACTAAAGTTGAAACTAGGAAAACCTTTCTTTTCCCCAATGTTTTAAAAATTTTAAACTACAGCCATCCTAGAAAAGCTCCATCGCCTACAGAATTTCAAGCAGCAGCAACAAGATATGACTATGTAGGTTACAGGTTAGGAATGTGGATTTGCTGATCTTACCAAAAATCTATCCTTGCTGAGTTTCAAAACTTTCCAAATGTTAGCACTTGCTTATAATTAACAAGCTTGAGTATTGCTTTGGCCCATAAAAAATAGCTTCCAAAATCTCATCAAATCAAGAGCAAACTCAGGCAGACCTAAATAAAAGGTGACAGTATCTGAAAACCAATGTGGTTGTAGAGTGAAGAGATTAAAAAGGGAATATCTGGTGTTAGTACACCTAAACCAGATTAATGTCTGTGTACCTCCTTTCATTTGGAAGACAACTGCTATTCCACTCTTCCTATTCCTAATTTCAACTATTTGAACCACCGTTCCTGAAACATTCAAGCCACCAAGAGATAGGGACTCCGCCTTTGGATTAGCGGAAGTTTTATTAGCAAAAGTGATGTCTCTCAGCACCCCACCAGGCACGATTATGAGGAATCAAACATGAGCTGGATATAACCAGAGCACCACGCACAGCATCACCACCTCTCTGCACAGATATTGTTCTCTTCCCCTGATCCCTGCTGCTGACCAGCTGACTACACAGGGGTGCTCTTCAGAGCACAGCATGCCTGCACGAAATCTTCATTCTCCCCACATCATGAAGAAGGTGCCTTCATCCTGCACTCCATTCAAATTTACATTCTTCCTTCAGCTTCCCAGTAGCCAGTTGTCACAGTTCTCCAGGAATTGCAGTATTACCACCATCTCCCTTGCTCCCTCCTTCCTCAGATCACCAAGGGACAATATAGGACTCAGCAAGAGAGGAAAAAATGAGGAAAACATTCTTGCCCTGGACTGGCAGTCAGGAACACAGCTGGAACTCAGATGCTCCACCAGACAGCTTTAGGGCTGCTAAGAAAGGGATTAGTTAAGTTTTTCCCAACTTTTTTGATAAATGCCATTACAGTCCAAGGGATTCTTTGTCTTTTCTTTTTATCATCCATACAACAGCTGACTGAAACTTCCCCCAAAAATTACTATTATACACAAAACAGCAGCACGGAGAAGAATGAACCGACTGTGTGAAAGTTTAAAATTATTGAAAAGTGAGAAATGGCCATGCTTACATTTTACTGCACTTAACCTTCTTCAGTAATTAAAATCCTCCAATTTATGTTATATGCCTGTAAAAAGCAGAATCCTGTAATTACAAAAAAAAAGTATCTCAAGATAACATTTTCCTGTTGGAAAGATATATACAAATAAATAAGTCACAGCCCTGAAATCATAATTTTTGACCATGATAAGAAAATAGTTGCAGGGTATGACAGTATTAGGCTGCCAGTTTATATGGACCCCACTCCCTGTGCAGTTTAAAACTAACTTTACCTCACTGCAGGGAGATGCGTTAACAGCAAGTAATAACTTGGAATGTCAGTAATGCATCCAACGCATGAAAGGTTTTTCTCCTCTCTTTCTAAGGGAAATCCCAGTCAGAATCCTTTTTAAGGTGATTAAAAAACCCCAAACAGAAATATATTAAAAAATCAGCCTTATTCCAGCCTTTTAATTCTGATACACATTTCAGTTACTGGCAAAGAATATGCAGAGAGTATGAATTGCTTGGCTTTGTTACATTTGGGAAAATTCCAACAATTAAAAAAAAGATTCAGAAACAGTTTGAATGTGTAACAAAACTGATACCCTAGTCACGCCCCAGATTATTGCTCTTATGCAATTGACATTGGCCAGAATCCATATAAAAACATACATCTTTTGGCTTCCTTCTCTGAAATTTACACTATCCCATTTCAAATCTGAGCTTTTATTCTTAAAGCCAGAGCAAGATTATCATACCACAGTGAGAATATCTCTGCAGAAATTCAATATAGTATATTTGCAAACCTCAACTCCCTTTTCACCACAAAAAAGATATCAAATTACAAACCTACTGTAGGACTTGCAAAATGGCTATAAAATACAAATTTAATAGGTGGGGAGAAAAACATCAGTAGATTCTACTTTTCAAAATGGAATATTTGCAGAAAGCAGTACCATTTGTCTGGCAGCTATGTTTATGATGCAGCTTTAAAAATCACACTTACTTTTCAAATTATGGAATCTCTGATTACAAATGCAAACTAAATGTAAAATGCTGAGCAGTAAATAGAAGATTCAACCTGCATATTTGCTAATTTTTTTCCTTTGGGTGAGAGTTTACTACTACCTAAACTGAAATACACAATTTATGCTGATATTAATGCATGGGGGGGTTTGCACTGTCTCACAAACTTTGTTGCTTTTTCACAGCCAAGGAAGGGTTTTGAAAGATATCAGCCCTACTATTTAAAATACAAGCCTACAAAATGAGAAGGAAAAATGCTAACAACGTATTCGATCCATCATAAAAATTAATCTATTGCATTTCAGCTTATATGGCTTCTCAATCATTTTACAGAATATGACATTCCTTTGCTGCAAATAGCAGTGGGCATAGTTAATAGCTATTAATTCAGAGTAATCTACGTATCTGACTGTTTTCAAACTTATTGTGTGTTATATGCTGGAAAAATTAAGCATTTCCACAGAAGAAAGCAAAACAACTTCTGAGCATGCTGCACATCAAAAGGCAATATACAACATTTTTAGTCATCCCAAAAAATCATACTAATTGGAATCATAATTTTTATTGGAAAATAAAAAAAATTCTCATATGGGTTTCCTTGGAGAAATAAACAGATTTTTTTAGACTTCCTTGGGAAATATAAACATACTTACAGCCCAGAGTTTTAAGTTTGTGAACACCCAATGCCAGGCATTAAATACACAAGAGTCACTTCCAGAATTTCTCTTCCTGCTCCTCCAGCATGGAGAAGACTAGAGAAGGAGAACAACTCTTGTTTAAACAAGTAACTTTGGATATTTATGATGATTTTCATATTTGTGATTATACCCAGTTGATAAAAAACGTAGCAGTCACACAATACAATGTTTACAAAGCCACATACCAAAAAAAGGTCAAATACAACAGTGACATCAAAGGTAGGAGGTCAGCAGTTGATGGAGAATCTTCCTCTTGGCAGAAGGACAGCTGTATTTTCTTTTTAATGTATCAAATAAGCAAATAATCTTCAACTTACCTCTGCCCTCAATGCACTTTTTAGAAAGTGCAAGGAATATGAAGGGTGAAAAAAACTGAACTCTTACTGAGTGCATTTTTAGGGGCTGGCAAATTTAAGTATGAGAAAGGCCCATATCAGGTAAATTTATGTTTGTTTCACTCACATCTCTGTAACTTATACTTTATTGATTAGAAATCACAGCATTGCTTTTCAAACACTGAGTGTATAAGAAACTAGATAACACTTAGCAGAGGTTAAGAGCGAAAAAAATAGGTAAAGTTACTAGCAGATTTCTAGCATTAATGATTCACAGCATAGCAATGCATAGAAAAAGGAAGTTTCTCTAATAAAAACATTTTCAATGCATTGGTACTGATACCTCCAGAGCCTCTTCAGACAAACAGAGGAAAAAACAGTGCAAACTTTGAAGTACTGATAGAGAAGTGTAATTTCACAGTAGTCACTCTTCAATGAGGCTGAAGTAGCTGAAACCAAGACATGATTCTATGCACAAGAATGACACACAGGATAACCAACACCAGCAAATTATGCTCTGTCAAACCATTCACAATCTTTGCTACCAAACCCAAGTGGTGAGGAAGGCCACAACTAGACTTTACATTTTACTTTCTATCTAATCCTTCAACGTTTACTCCATTACTTAACTGTATTCTGCATTTTCAAGATGGGATGCTAAAAACCTAATTAATTTGAGTAAGGAGAAATGGAAAATAGTTTTTGAGGTTATGTGCCACAAAATCTAGTCTAAGTTAAACTAACAGGAAATAAAGTCAAAAGATTTAAAAAATTTCAGGCAAAGCATACGTTAATAGTTAGAAGTGTGGAAATATGTACCTCCATATCACCAAAACATCAACTGTTACACAGTTCACAAACATGAATTGTACAGTTTAGAATTAAACCAGGTAGAGTAAATACTCATCTTCCAGGACAACTGACAGGAAGTATTATTATTACTATTATTGGTGGTGATGATAACAACAACAAAAATAACACTATGCAATATCTATATTACAAAAATATAACCCCAAGCATAACATCATGTAACGTGGAGCAAAAACGGATCAATAAAATGTGGTTTTCTGTTTTCTCTGCATATCATGAGCAACTTTAAAATTCAATAATTACCTGAACAACATCACCTTGCCCTTCCCAATCTGCTTCCTTAAAGTCCAACTCTTTCTGTGACCTCAGCCTATGCAAGCCTCCCCAAACAGACACATGCAGGTTAACAACAAATCCATGTTGCACATGTTACCAAAGAACATCCAATTCAGAGCCAGTGGCTGCAAAACTAAAAATCTGCCCTCGTCAGAATTTGGGCAGAAGATCACCAAAGGGCTAACAGTGAAATTCAGTTGACACACGATGCCAAAAAGGATGTGGCGAGTGCAGCACACCTTCATTCTGGCACATTGGCAAAAAAAAAAAAGAAAAAAAAAAAAATTCACAGCACTTTGAGTGTAATAACCCATAATCTAGTATATAATATTGCCTTTATGCATGCCTCGCGCAAAAGGACTTTTGCAGGTATCAAGCATAAGAAGTCCATTTCTATGCCTCTCAGTGTACAACAATTACCCTATTGTCACTCAGCCCCCTGTGCATTGCAAGTCTGATTTTGTGTAGCAATCTTGCTGCATGCTGTCATGTCTGGGTATGACGACTGTGGCATTTTTACTGTGCAAAATCCTACTTGAGGGATGACAGGTTCACCCCCACCTTCCTCTTTGCTCAGGTCCCCCTCTCTGGATAGCAGAACATTTTAATCCAGGCACCCTCACAGCAGAGTGATGACATCATGACCTTTACTTACATTTGCTGTCTGAGATGCAGGACTTGGCCAGTGGTTTAAGGTGTTGAAAGGTATCACTGATTCACTTCAGTGCAGGTGTTCCAGAACTGATCCATCACATTTACAGGGCCAGGCTCGGTGAAAAGCCAGTCACTTAAAATATTTCATTAAAATATGCTTCTAGTCATCATTTCTAAAACGTTTTCCTCAAATTCTTTTGGGA
The DNA here is from genome assembly GCA_013401135.1 of Cettia cetti. Taxonomy (NCBI): domain Eukaryota; kingdom Metazoa; phylum Chordata; class Aves; order Passeriformes; family Sylviidae; genus Cettia; species Cettia cetti. The sequence continues at coordinate 98,569 of VZUI01049189.1, read as the reverse complement.
ATAATTTGAAAGGTATGTTTTACGCTCAGAAGCAATAGGCCACCAGGTGGTTTTAACTTTTCCTGATTGGGTTGTTTTCTAGCCAGTCTTTGTTTCTCCCTTGGTTTAAGCTCCACAATTAAATGACAAGACAAACCAGCCAAGGAAAAAAAACCACCAATGCAAACAGGACAAAAAAATATTTCTAAGAAAAATACAGAGAAATAACTAATATTTCAGGGGATTAATATGAAACAAAATTCTTTTAAAAGGTATTATCAAAGTATATTTTTTTAATCCAAGAGCAACAGAAAATAGTATCTTCAAGCAGGTAATCAATTTGCCATAAAAACATGTCAGAAAAATCAAGAAATTTTATGAGGAAGTTCATGGTCTTGATTCACATTTGGCCAAAATCCTGCTGTAGAAGTGGCAGTAGATTAGTTAGAGGACTAACATTACTGTACTAATGCAGAAGGAAAATTATAAACTCATTTAAGTTTGAAACTACTAGCAAGCAGCAGTTTTACAAAAAGATTTATCCTAAATAAGTACATTTAGTAAAGGTAAGTTTGAGGTACAGGAATCCGGTCAGCTTCCAATCTTTTCCGTCAAAAGATTTAATGAATAATGGTGATAAAGAATGAATCAAGTACTCAAAGTGATTGCTATATTTATTTTGTCCTAAACCACTATGGGCTGAAAATCTAGGATGGTAGTAAGAAGTTGCCTGTTTCTGTTAGCAATTTAACTGCTCCAGAGAGAAAAAGCCTAATCAGAAAGAAAAAAAACCCCAACTTAATATAGTTCAAATATTGATTTCTAACAAAAAAAAATTTCCAGAGTGAAATTCCAAGGTCTTGAAAGTATAACTCTCTGTTTAACTTTTGCCTGAACAAAATAAGCCAGGGGATTTGCCATGCATTTAAGTACTTCATCACAAAATGCTATATATATATTTTTAAAATAAGGAAAAAAAAGTAGGCAATAAGGTGCGACAAATGTTTTTTCAGAACAAGTGACAAGAGAAAAGACTGCTGACAAAAAATTTGTGCATTAAGAGTCCTTGCATATTTTCCACTAGCAGCAGAATGTTCATTCCTTTCAGCAAGGAAGTCTATTCATTGTTAAGGTACATCTTCTTTTGGAAATTGGTCTATTTATTAGAGAAATGGAGATAAATCAACAAATACAAAGAAAGCATAATCCACAGGCAAATGTAGTCAAAACCATGCTACAGGCCAAGAAATGGTTCATGCTTCCTCAGACAAAAAAATTAGGGGAACAATGTCATCATAGGTAGGTTGAAGCTCTCCAACAAGATGATGGTTCCACCATCTCTAGATGGCATTGCCTCTGTCTTTTAAGTTTGGACACCCCAAATTCCCTCTCATTCCCCAGCAGGTAAGCCTCTTCACTAAGTATATATCAAACCTTGTTAAATACAGTACATATTTTGATTCTCTGTCACTATTCAATCATAACAAAACAACAGGGCTGCTTCCCACTGCACAAAATCCTCAAGTAATGCTTGCAATGCAACTGCAAGATAAAACCAACTGGGGATGTTGGTTTTATGAGTTTTATGCAGAATTTAACCATTTGAAAGATTTAAAGTTAATTTTGAAAGCAATCATACCTCTACTAGATGTGTTCTATTTAACTGAGTGGGATTTTCTCTTATTTTACTCAAAACTATATGAGTGGGAACATTTCCTTTCAAATGGCCAAAGAGATTGGATTTTCCAACAAGATATTTCTCAACACTTGCTGCTTGCAGTTATCACTGCTCAAGTTCATTTCAGGCTACCTAAACCAAAAAGACCATAGTACACATTCTGTTTCAATTCCAGCTATTCTGCTGTCCAGGATTTAGGATTGCAATTAATTTTTTAAGCCACATAGTGCTCTTATTCAATAATGTAAAGGTTTGTGTGGCTCAATGCTTCTGTCTTCAAAACATGGCCTCAAAGTTTTGAGATGTCAGGCTTTTAAAACTAGTAATTTTGACATTATGCTTTGATCTGGAAGTTTCATTTTTCATAGCTGTCTCATGAAAACATCATGAACATAACAGGGTCACTCTCTCAGCCTTGCATTGCTATTTTTGGGTAGTACAGACGCCTTATTAGATATTCTTTATAAAGTGTTCTGCTGAGAAGAGAAACAGGTTGAATTTATAAAGTGTTACATATGTATTAAATACATTTCTCTTACCTTGGAGAAATTCACCAATTTCAAATCAATATGAAATTTGCCACAAGGCATGTTGGACTAGGAAATTTCATTTTCATTACTCTTACCCCATAGTAATACCTATAAGCAATTTATTACACTGTTTCACAAAACATTTTATATTATCTCCTAATGAGTGTAAAAGAAACTGGGGATTCGATTACTTGTAATTTTCTTGTTTTCAATATAAATATTAAAATAATATAACAACAAAACTTATTCTCAACAGGTCTCTCCACCCATTCCATTGTTATAATGGCCTTTCCAAGTCAACTCTCCTACTCCAAATATATTGCCATAAATTACATTCATACATAGTCCTCATTAAAATAATTTGTAAAATAAGTATTAGAAAACATATATGAATTTGGGGGTTATGGAATGCTTTCTGATCTGATTTCAATACATCACCCTTGCTCTAAGCCAGTAGCTTCTCCTGCATTCAACAGAATTGCGAAGTTCTGTACATCTGCAAACATGAACCCCCAAAGTACTGGTTCTCATACCCTTTATCTCCAGGTTATTATTCATCAGCATTGTAGGCATTGCACAAAATATTTAGACATTTGTGGACACAGGGAAGTAACTTACTTTTCAGATTTATATGATCATTTTGTATACCGCTCTTTCCACTTAGTGATAACCATATTGGTATGGCAATTTTAAATGTTCTTTTGATTGCTAACATCCATACCACTTATATAATTATACAGCATATGCACCATACCCTTAATATAGATCACATAGAAGAGTAAAAGAGTGCTTCATTCCACTACTTTATATGTAAGTGCAACAATTTCATTTGAATTCAGCATCAGTGGTTATTTTTTCCCCACTTGATTCTGGTTTTCACTAAAATCATAATCAACTGCTTCTTTCATTGAATTTATTTCAATGAAAGCCAGAGAAGACTTGTTACGGCAGCAACGCTGAGATTTTCACCCATCTTACAAAGCACGTGGATTTAAAAAAAAAAAAGCAAATTACAATGGCATAAAACAAATACAAACTTCTGCTGCATCCGTTTTCACGGGTCACTGTATGCACAATTGCTTCCTTCCAACTTGTTTCATGCCACACCAACTCATGTAACTTATCATTACACTAGAGGAGCACATAGCAGTTAAGAAATGGATCTTAAATTCAAGAACTGGCTTACTACAATTCATTGATCTGCCTGTCTTACTGTAAGGAAGGAAGGCTTACTAAAGAACATACATAAGATGAAGGAAATGGAGAGAGGACTGTCAGATGTAGCTATTTGCGGTGTTTGTTCTGACATGCATTTGGAGTGTTTCCCTATTTTGTGGATTTTATTAACAGTAAAAGCTAACAAAAGAGTAGTAAAAGCACATAAGTATTCAGCAGAGGAATGGTGAAATAAATCCCATGTTTTAAACATTAAACATTAGATATAGAGCCTAAGTGAAGTACTTTTCAGGCATTATAATATCATTAGCAACATTAAATTGAAAAGCTGTAGTTCCTGCTAACAGATTACAGTATTTACTCAGAATGAGTCACAATGCTATACAGTTTTGAAAAACCCTATGGCTGGCTTCTGAATGTTAATCTTTGGCAACACCTCTTAAATGTACTTTGAAAGAGGAATATCAACATAATATACCATAGTAAGGTCAAGATATTTGACAATCATATGAACCTAACAAAAGAAATTTCGTAACTAAACTAGCTGTCTATATTTAATATGAATTCTCAGATGAACAGGATTTATCAAAAGGTTCACAGAGAAACCATCCTAAAAGTAACAGAAAGCCAATGCAAGACATATTCTAAGCTGCAACTGTGGAAAAGGTAGACAACAGATACCTAAGACAAGAGCAAAAATAGATTATATAGGGATTAGACAATTTCACAGAAGCCAAATTTGTTAATGGCAATTCAAATGAAGAATGTCTGGAAATCACATTTTGTTCATGAAATCACCAATTCACTTGCTACCAATTTTTTCTTTAATTCAGTGACCTGACTTCCTGGGAGCTCTTTCCAATTCATTGCTAAATCAATGTATTAATTTACTTCAAGATACAGTAGTTAACTAAGAACTCTGGATTAATCCACAGTATCAACATTACACAGTATTTGGTTGTGACATCCACAGACCCAGAAAAGACCAGGTTTCCTGTTTCTCTATCCCTGTCTGCTTCCTGCATCACAAACCAAAGTTTCTGATTTGCCTTACCTACTCAGGACTTTTACTTAACTCTCAGAAAACTGGGTTCTTGCTATCAAATTTTAAGCTTTACCTTATCTCTCTTCATAATTAAGAATCTGAAGAAGCCAACTTCATCCAGAAATCCTCTACAATCCTAGAGTTCAATATCCCCCAAATCTTCAGACTGCCCTTTGCTGCCCACTCTGTTCCAACATTTGAGCACTTCTTTTAACAAAAAAAGCCTCACATAACCTGAACACAAGGAGTCCTGAGTAGATCATTCACATTTCACTAACATCACCAAACTAAAATGTCTCGTTTTTTTAATTTTCATAGAAAATTACCCCAAATTACAAAAGACTAATATCCTTTGGTTTAGGCCATTTTGAGAGAAGTTGTGAATCTTCCTTCCCCGGAAGTGTTCAAGGCCAGGTTAGATGGGGCCCTGAGCAACTGGGCAGAGGAAAAGGTGTCCCTGCCCATGGCAAGGAGGCTGTAACTAGCTGATCTTTAAGGTCCTTTACAGTCCAAACCATTCTATGTGTTGAAAACTTAAGGCTATTTACAGTGGGGGACAATGGTTAATGCACTACTAAAACAAGAAACACAAGAGCCCAGCCCTAGTATAGACCTACAGATTTTATTCCTATGAATTGGAGGTTCAGCAGAGGTTCCTAGAGTACTTCTGATGGATGCGCTGTCACCCCACCATGGCAGCCAGACAGGAGCTGCAGTACCTAATGTATGCTGGGCACCTGGGAAGCCTGAAGGTAAGTCAGTTGGCAGACTCAGAGAAGCAGAATTCTTGGCTGTACTGGAGTCCAGCGGAAGTGCAGCTGACTCAATACTACAGGGAAATGAAGTAAACTGGTTCCTTACCTTTGGCATTCCTGGCTTACAGAAGACCTTATCTTTGACGTGCCTTTTCAATCATGATATGCAACAAAAAACATACCAGCAGCAACAGCCTAAAGAACCATACAGCATAAAACTAACAACAGCATTTCCTTAGTCATCTACTGGCCATCATTTCTTTCCTACTTGCACTGTTAAAAACATGACATCATAGCTTGTTTCCTGCTGGGGTACTCTTGCACAGAGATAAACATATACTCTGCCAGTACCAAAATCAAAACCAACTGCTCAGCTTCAACAAATGGACAAGAAAACTCCAAAGAGTAAGCAAACAAGTACTGAAGTTGAATAACTTAAAATCCTTTCCCTAATCTCAGAGTACTCCTTATTCTGCAGTTTTAGAGGCACAGTTTTAATAAGTGCTACTGAAGAAAACAGAATTTAAATATTTTATTTATGGCTGTATATCCTACACTAAGTGTAAAGGGTGGGGGGGGGAAAGCATGCACTCTTTAAAAATAATGGGCAATTTACTATGGAGAAAAAAACATACAAAAGGAAAACGTTTTAACTCCTTTTGTACGATTTGTTTTAGAAACATGTTAACAATGCAGGAAAAAAACCCCTTGATGTCATTTATACAGCTAACTCTTGCAGGCATGTTCCAAGTCCAATAAAGAAGGTTAATACTACAATGGCAGTGAAAAACATGCAAGTCAAAACACAATCTGGGAGGAACAAAGCACCCCATACAACCCAAATTTCAGCAGCACTAAATAATATCCCACCTGTCAGCATGTCAAATAGCTTGGCATGTTTCCATTATAAGACAAAAGTCACTTTTGTTTGTGTGTCAAATGTGCTCTGAGCAAAAGTGAAAAAAATAAAAAAGAGAATGCTTTTGGAGAGTAGAGACAGTTCAGAGAGGTTAAAATAAGCCAACTGATAAATAACAATCATGCTCACCCACCTTTGTGCTTATGTTCAAAAATAGCAGTTTGGTCAGCCAGATGGTACAAATATAGTTACAAACACATATAATGAACAAATTTAGACATTACTGATGTATGGAAGATAACACAGGGTGGAACATGCCCTGCAACTTAAAAAAATTAACTTCAATTTACAAATGGGATCCAAACAGCAATGCTTGTTAGTGGCTTGTTTTCCATTTCCCCAGGATTCTTTTTGTGCAATGATTTATAATTTTCCTATAATCAAGAAACAGGGGAAAGGCAGAAAGAAAATGGGCAACATGAATTATTGCTGCCTTTTTTTTCCCCTAATGTAATTTCAAAAATAAACTTATTTTTATTTTTTTGCTTTAGCATAAATAATCTGTTACATTTATTTTAAATGTGAACAATGAACTTGGATGGTGGCAGAACAGATCCTTTTTTTCTCAATAGATGTACCTTACCAAGGAAGCTGGTGATCTCTCACTGGTTTCAAAGCCCATTATATTCTCTGAGAAGTGACAATAATTGCTTTATGCAAGAGCACAGGCTGTCAGACTACTTGGTTCAGGGGACAAGAAAAATCAGAGTTGGAAAATGGAAATGGAAAGATAGATGGCAATACTTCACCATTCTGTCCCTCGATGCCAAAGAACTTTACAGGTGTGAATTATAAGCTTCATCATGGAAGACAAGTAATACTTGATGACAGTCATTACTAATATGAAAACAGAAACAGCCCCTGATTCATTGCATTAATTTACAACAGGGAAAAAAAATAACCACAGTAGAATACAAAAGCAATTTTATAATTGCAAGAAAGATCTTTAAGTTACCTAAATTTTACTAAACTTAGAACAACCCCAGAATTCTTAGTTAGTCAAGGATAATCTTTCTCCTTTGACTTAGCCATAGGTTTCCCCATGAGGCTCAGGGAGTTTTCATCTTAATCTGAGCCTGGAATCTGCTCCATCCAAGCAGATCCTGCAAGACCCAGAGAAGCCCTTGCTCAGTTACAGAGGTCCTGCTGCATGTAATGCTGTAAAAACGTGCAGTGTAAGGTTTGCAGAGCAGCTCAAGTAATGAGCGGAACATCTCCCACCTTTGAAGTAGCTACTTTAAGTTGTCTTTAACCTGGTTTACTAATTCTGTAAGTTTTTCATGGAAACATAACCTGGAATCTAACCTAGCAAGATGGTAGGCACTGAGCAGCTTAATAAACACACTAACAGGCATGATCAACTCAATCTTTCTAGACATCTACCTTAATTCTTAGATGGAATCTCTTCTCTCAGAGATTACTCTAGGAATTTTAGGTAATATTTGCTACTGCTGTTTGAATCACTTTTTGCTGGTTTTCAATAATGGGATGAAGATTCAGGTGTGAGATTCACAGAAAAACCTCATCCTTTTAATTCTGGAAATCAAGACATACAAAAATACTTTAAAGAATGAATTGTGGGGTACTGACTTCAGCCAACAGAAAACTAAGAACTAAACAAACCTAAGACAGGATTTAATATTGCCTCAAATTCTCTGTTTGAACTAAAAATGCATTAAAAAAATACAGAATCCTAGATCCTCTAAATGAGAAAATACCCACCCACAGAAAAATGCCAACTGAAAAGAAATATAAAATAATCCTCATACCTTGCAAAGTAACTGGGCACAGATTTGGCAAGTTCCTAAAGCAGCTAGACAGTGGAAACTGTAAAATACCACTCATAATCTACTATGTAATATCATGCAAGAAGCATAGGTTCAGTAACAGTGATCACCTTTTAACTGGATATTTTGCCTAGAATATTTTCAGAATATTTGTGACCATCTAAATATTTACAGAAACAAATCAGCAAGAAATACCCGGTGTGACTTCATTTCCCATGAAAAGGAGGCCTAAGGAAGTCAAGAGGACAGTTACACTGGCAGCCACCAAATGGCTATTCAAGATGCTTTTACCAATTTTAAAAGGGATAAAAAAATGCTTTACATTAATTAATTGAGAAGTCAGGCTCAAAAGCAAAGCCAAAGCTCTTTGATCCTGTCTTTGCTCCATAGCAGCAAAACTTGCAGCTGTTAATTTTTTTTATTGTTATTATTTAAGGTTAGCAGGCAACTCATTCATATCACTGAAGTAGATGAAGGAACGAAAGACATCATCAATTATCTCATAAAGTAAGTCAAAGCATTTATGATACTCCAAAAGAAAACTGCAAAGATTTGGAACATGAGACTGATAAAAAAAATGTACTTCATGTCCAGAAGGGCAGACTTTTTTAATTTCACATCACGAAGGTCTCAACCAGAAGGTGAGTTCAGCTGTTCTGCAACTGAGACCTCAAACCAGAAGAAACTTCTAAGGTAAAATACAATTAAATTGACCCCCTTTCCTTTAATAAGCTGAAAAATATTTTTTTGCATACTTTCTCTTATGTAAGCACATGCTCATTAAGTAGAAGGATCCTCATGCAAACCAATTGTTTCAACACAGGAGACCATGCTTCCCCCCACCCAAAAAAAACAACAAAAAAACACCCCAAAAATGCAATAACACACTGTGACTCTGGCTGAGTTAGAAAGCAGACTAGTTGCCAGTATAGTGTAAAAATATTTTCAAACTGCCATTTTGAAGCATGTTAATCTTTCTATATCTATACAGCCACATACTCACTACATGCAGAAAGGAGCGAGAAAGTGAAATCCCTGGCCCTACAAAGGTTGTTGCAAAGGAGCATGGTGGGAGGGAAGCGAGAGAAATCAGAGGGAAAAGGGGAGAGCTCATAAAATGTAAGGTTTAAGGAATGACACTGGAGCACATCCAAGATAAATCTCCACTCTATTTCATATTTTTTGGGAGAAGCAGCAGGTTCTTCACACCGCATGGAGTAAAGATCACAAAATGCCAAGAACAACAGGCATAATTCTTTCAAGATCATTCCATCAGGATTTTGCAAACAAAAACAGATTGAAATATCTGGGAAAAAGAATTGCTGAAGTGAACAAAATTTTCACTTCGCTTCTCTCTCACCACCAACTTGAATCTACTTTCCCCAAGAACTTCTAAAGGGCAAGGAGAAATGCTGGCAAGTGAACACCAAACTACCTCATCTAGGTGAAAAACCAAACAGTTCACTGGCTGTCTTTTTAATATTTTATATGAGCCTTTCCAAGTTTTTATTGGTTTCTCTTCATGTACTTTTACTATCAGAGAATCACTGATCTTGGAATATAAGCTAACAGTTGTGGTTTTACACCACAATGTTTATATTAGGCTGTCAGTGCACAAAGAAAATGAATACAGCTCCCACCTGCAGCTCCTGCTGTTAACTTATGCACATGGCACACGTCTGCAGGATTCATGAAAAAACCTCTGCTGCATCCCTGGGAGGCCTCTCTCCAAACATCTCTAGCTACATTCAGCCTCTGTGGTATCCCAGTGGGGCAGAACCAGTGCTGGCTTTAGGCACAGGCAGCAGCAGTCTAAAGCTGCAGACTGTTGAGGAGCAGCGAAAAATCTCCCTGTGCACATACGTGTTTGTCAGGTGGCTGGAGAGCCAAAGGGGCTGCTATGGCCCTGAAGGGAGTGGTCTGGACGAGGCAGCAGCCTTTCCTGGCTCCAGCAGGAGAGAGAACCATCTCCCACTCCCATCCGCGGTGAATAAATTAATTTCTGCTACATCACGCAGAAATTTTGCACCATCTATGGTAGAACAATTTACTTTTAAATCTTCAAAGAAGCAAAGGGCCCAACAAAATTCAGGAACATGTATATTACAAAAGGTACAGATGAGATTCCCCTTACCTGGTTTCAGAACATCATTCTGTTTATTAACTCGGGAAGAGCTATATACTATCAGATCCCCCTGACTTTTATGCCTTTTCTTAAAATTCCAACTTACAGCAGAGATCCCAAATACTCATTAGAGCAACTGCTAAGAGTCATCAAAGTTCTATTCAGTTATAGTTATGATTCCTCTCACAGCCCCGACCTCGTATGCTTTTGATTTTTAAAGTTTGTATTTGATTTTTAAGTCAGATTCACAAGACTGTCCATACTATAACAAAGGCTGACTTACATAAAAGATGAGAAAATGGAAGCAGCTAACTAGTCCATGACAAGTATTAATGTAACTTTTCTATTAAGTTCTTTTTTCTTCCTTGAAAGTGAATTGAGAAAAAAATGAAACATTTTTCAGTTACAGGCATATTATAACACTGAAGATGTCAAGAAACCTATTTTCATTAAAGAAAGTATTTCATGACTTAGTGGCTGTGACTGTCAAAACAAGTACATGTCTGTCTTCTTTTTTTCCCCTCAGTCTAGAGAGGCTAATGCTCCCTATGCCAGGGTTCTGAGACTGTACACTAGCTTACACTGTGCTTGCAGAACTACATTTATAACTGGAAAACACAAACAACAGTCTCAACAGACGAATGGGAGTCTGCTGACAGGTATGATATGGTAATACAGTCAAATAAAAATTCATTCTTTTAAAAAGTTACTTCACTTGTCATACTAATTGCTGTTTAAAAGTTTAATTGGGACCAGAGCTACCACTACAGGTAAATTTTTCATGTCAATAAAAGTTCTCAAAATTTTTCTGTCAAGGACAACCTTTTCAGCTCATCTCAGCTTTTTTTAAAGAAATTTAACAGGTGCTTTTTGCATAGAAGAGGTAAGAAAAAACATACTTCAAGAGATTAAAATTTAATTCTTAGCATTTTTGGTAACAACTTAAACATACTCATCATGTACCTATGAACAGGACAGCCAATTTCAAAGATGGTCCAATAATGTATGGAGAAAAAAAAAGTGCTCCAGTAAGCAGATAAATTAGTAATACTGTATGCAAAGCAACTGTTAAGAGTTTAGCAGATCATTCCAAAACATTATTTCTGCCTAAGACTACAGTGAGCAGAATATCACTTCAATCTGGCAAAAATCAGGGGGGGGGGGGTTCTATGACAGTCTGCAGAAGAGCATGACTGAAGCACCTCAGAATAAGGTCGTTTGTCATCTTTACCCAATTTTAGTGCATGACATCAAAAAAACTCTCTTGAGTAAATAAGGGGATAAATGCAAGAGAACCGGGAGATATAATAATGCTTTTTAAACAACCTATTCTTGGGATCCCAGTTTTAAAAGAATCAAAAAAAATATCATGTCTATATGTCAAGACTGCAGAGAAGCTTTCTAGGAAAATGCATAACACACAATAAGGTCTTAAATACCAAAAGGCAAAATACAACATTGGCTAAAACCACATGAATTTGAGAGGCTGGATTGATAATACCAGAAAGGCTACCTCAAGGTATGTGTAACAGGCTGAATTCCAGAAGCCCTAGCAGGAGTACTTACCAAGCAGAACTGGGGCACTTCCCTGATGTGAGCACTGGCTTAGAAAAACACTGGTCATTATATTTTCCATTTTAAATGTGGCTACAAGAAAATGTGGTACGGGGAAAGACTCCTGCAGCACAAGCAGCGCCACACAGGGATGGCAGCAACAAGATGTATATGCTAGCAGGCAGTGTGCACCTGAATGTATGTATAAAAAATACCTCTAAAACACGGAAATATTTTGCACTGCATTTAACTGATGACCCGTGTTCTCAGACAGAAAGCTTTTTATCAGCAGTGGACAGAATGCCTCCTGAAAATGTATCACCCCAAAACAGACAACTGTCTATTTTGCAACTGTTCTGCAGATGTGGCACTGACACCTTTTAACCATCCTTGAGGCAACTGCCTATGGATACCACAGTGTGAAACACACCTTGTTCCACACGTATTACTACCCCTAAATGTGTGCTTCAACAGTCTATTTCAGTGAGATGTGAACTTGAGTGACGGGCTAGGACCATATAAAAGCTATGAAAACATTGGTTTTCTCCTCCTCGTGGCCCTTCCCCCTCTCCTACACCTCCTAAACAAAAGGCATGGAAAAGAAAGAGAATTATTGCTAAGAGAAGTATCTGCTTAGGGGAAAAGAAAAGACAGGCAAGGGAATGAAATACTCATCCATACAGCGAAGAGATAACATCATGTGGAGAGCCATATTTACCCAATCAGATGAGCATGAATTGTGCTTGTATGGCTGAGGCAGGATGACAGCTGCTTCCAAGCACCATCAAGAAACACACTTCATCATATGGCAAATTTACTCTGTGCCAGATGTTAAAATGGAAATCTCCACATATCTTAATAAATATCTTTAAACATGGATAAATTTCACTTTGCACATTAAAGGCAGCTTTAATGCAGCATTCCATCCAGTGTATTAATAGTAAAATCATACTTGTCTAAGCACAACAGTTTTGGCTGATGCCTCAGTATCATTTTGTCTTGTTAAGAAGCTTATATGTGCTTGTTCATCTGCCATGATCCAAAATACCTGCCAGAAACTTTTCTTGTTCTCTTAGCCATATTTTTTCATGAATGAACTCGCCAGTACATTTCAAGGTGATGTTTTGTTTTTAAATCACAAGCATAAAATTGTTTTAAATTTCCCACATCTCCCTTTATATACACAGAGGTTCTCTTTACTCCCTCTTCTCATATATATAATTTGGCAAGAGAGGGAGGGGAGTGTTTGTTTGGTTTTTGTTGGCTTTTTTTTTTTTTTTTTTTTGGTTGGCTGCTTGGTTTTAACTTTTCCCATGCATCTGTTGTGGTTTTACTTAAAGTGCCAAACATCCAAGTAAATTGTGGAGCAAATCATTAATATTGTTACAAACTTACCGCTTTTTTGTAGAGGAAAAAAACCTGAGTAATATCAGAAGACCTAAAACAAAGCATTTTTCTAATGAAAGAAAGGTGCTCATCTACTCCCATAAAACCATTTTATTCATACCAACTTGCTTCTTAAACAGTAAGTAATGTTTTGTTTTGATTTTTGCAGCTGAGTGAACTGTATTAATGGCTTCTGCCAAAATATAAAGCTCAGGGGAGGAACTAACGTCCTAATTTATATAATCAAAATTAATTGGTAGTTTACATCTTCAGGGACTATAACAGGCCATTATATTTGATTGAAGACAAAGGACAGTACAAAATTTTTAATTAAGCTTTTACATTTAGAGGTGAAAAAGATAACTTTTAATGCTTTGCATTTTAGATAGCCATATAATAAATGTGTGTTACAGTTAAAAGAGGGATCAGTGGAGTGGAAAAAGCTCCCAATTACATCTTCATGAAATGAAGCCAAGTGACAAAGCAGTTGCTGCTGCTTATTATATATAGCTGCTTGGCTATATTGAACTAATTCTTTAGTACTTTGATTTTCACACCCTGGTTTATAGGCCTCTGATGATCCAGAAGCTCAAAGCTAATGGTCTGCAGGACCAGATCTCATTTAGGTGTTTTTAATTAGAAACTCAGCAGAAATACAAAGAGTCCCCGTGGAAAAGGCAAAGGGTAAGCAGTGCCCATTGGTACAAACACCATGGGAACTACTGTCTCAGCATGACATCAAAGAGTTCCATGAAAAAAATAAATACCAGTACAAATTTCACCTGGTAGACTGGCATCAGGATGTCTGTCACATGAACTTCAAGGAAGGGTTGGGATTTATAGGAAATATCCAGGAACTGTTTTTCCAAACCACCTTAATAATAGTAACATACAGTTGTGTAATAATGGTTGGATACCGTCAGTGACTCTTCAGGTCCAGTGGAAGATGGGATCAGTAACAAGCCAGGTATGTGGGAAAAGTTGTGCTGCTCATTATTAGCCTCCACAGAAAAACACAAGAGCAAGGATGCCCACTTAAAGCCCCTGTCCCTCAGGTTGCTTTGCAGCAAGCACACCAACATTCAACCAGAGAAAAATGAATCATCCAACAAGCCCCAGCTGCCAGTCCATCATAAAATTTTTGAATAAGAGTATACCCAAGGGATTTAGGGTATTAATTTAAAACAGCCTCCAGTTTGCCCACACAGATATAAAACAGAAAAATGCTTGCTCATCCTTTTACTTAATCCATCTCAGATGACATGTCTAAGAACATTTTGTCTGTTATGTTCACAGACCTTTTCCTTGCTGTCATAGCCAGGGGAAAACCTTAAACTCCTCCTCGTTGACAGAGAGCCATGACAACAAGAATTTCTTTTAGAAGTCTACAAAAAGACTTGTCACTGGAACAGACAATGAAGATGCAGTCCACTTTGCTATGAGTAGCTAGAACAAGGGTAAATTGAGTAAATCAGGAGCTGTGATTTTTTTTTTTGCAGAATTTTTTAAGCTTTATTTTTACCACTGAAAAATAAAACAACCTATTTCCAAAACCCACAAAAGCAAATGAACCCTCCTACAGTAGTATTACTCTGCAATCCTGCAATTCAGCTCCCTATTGCTCATTTAAAATCTGTCTTTATATTTAAAACAAATTTGAGTTTTCTTCTGTAAGGTTCCAGGCAATAAGCTACCAAGCGCCAAACTGTTCTACTGAACTTCTGAGCAATAAGAATCTTATTACTAGACAAAACAAGACAAATCCTACTACCAGAAGTGTATTCAAGGGTATTTCTAGCCACAGACTTTCCAGTTAGCTAAGCTCTTTCCAAAGAATTAATCAAAATGTGTTAAATCATCTGTGGAAGCTTGATGTCACAGTAGCTTTTCTGTAGGTTAGAAGAATGGAAACCAGAACTCCCTTATCCTGCTTGGTCAGTCCTCTTGTGGGATCCATGCATTCATTTTGGTATAGATTTGATGAATCCAGTCATGGCATTAGGCAGCTAGCTATTCCAAACCCCAGGCTGCAGTTACACTGCTCTCTACACACACCAAAGGAATAACAGCAGCAGAAACAGCAGGCAGAATCTTCTCAGGAAAATCCTCTTAAGTCCCAGTTGGGCTGAGAGACGGTTCCTCAAATATTTTGCTCTCGTGGCTTTAGAACTTCCTACAGGAGGGCAAAGGGAGTTTTGGTGGCAGTGGCACACCAAGAAACCAAATTTAGTCCTGCTAAAGATAAGTTTGTTCTTTGCCAGGTAAGTAGTGAGTGCAGAGGTGTAGAAGTGCTGGCACACCTTCTGCCTCAGCTATGTCTTCCCTCACCCAGTCAGAATGACATAGTAAGCACCTCCAGGAACTTCAGAAACACTCCTTGCACCTCAAGACAGCACAGACTGGATTCATGAGAATGGAAAAAACAGCTTATATTAAACAATACCTCCAACATTTTTTTTTATCTGCAAGTGCATATCTTTAGGAAGTGACAGCTTTTCCAACTCTAGGAACAATTGCGAAGGTTTGTTTTTTTCTCATTTAATTATTCAGGATACCAAGATCCCTCATAATTCATGAAAATTCATGTACAAGGATTTTTTCCCCTTTCTGTTTTGATGATACAATCACCTCCAAAATATTTTAAAGTTTAAGAAAACATCTTAACATTTAGGTAAAACCAGCATAATGTATCACTTTCATAAACCCAGAGCTGCCTACGTGTTGTTCTAGTGAGCACTTTATTTGGAATTTTTTTAATAACTCACCATCTGTACTTTACCATGTCATTGCTACTGACAAATAACAAGGAAAGGAACACTCAAAGGTTCTCCAAGAATCTTCAGAAAAGATGTTACGAGAAACAAAATTTAAAAAACTTGAAAACCAGAAGATTTGTTTTTCAAAGTCTGAATCAGCTTTTGTGGATGTACAGCAAGTGCTTGCATATTACAAACAAGAGCCAATGAAAATAATTTTCAGTCAATTTGTATACACCATAAATCAGTGAAAAAAAATCCTAACAGAAATACAGGACTTTATACAATAAATTTCAAATATTTAACAAGTGAGCATTGCACTACACTGACTATCAGAACTTCATCTGGTTTTCAGTTCCCAACAGACAATGGCAAGGGAAGAGTTAAAACTCAGGACTGCTACTTTTAGCCTAGTATTTTAGCCATGCTCTCTACTAATCTCCTTTTTGTTCCTAAATACTTTTTTCAATAGTGATGATTGCTTCAAGGCTCCTATCTGCAGAACTCTAATGAAACTACAAGCACTATTTAAACTTAAGGTTGAATTATCAAGTATTTTCAGGATATAGAAAGCAGGAAACAGCAACACATTATGTAATAGAGCCATTATATACTGCCATAATAAATATTTAGAAATTCCAAGACTCTCTCTAAAGAAGCCTTTCGTGCACAGTATCAGCATTCATCCCTTCAGGGTGTAACAGGCAGACTGCTTCTCCACAGGGAGTTTTATCTTATTTCATTTTTGTACTGCATTCCACCTCTATGTCGCCAACCAAATTGTTTCCTGTTTTATTGTACAGAAGACCAAGAAAAAGTTTAGTAGTCACTATCTGCTTTTAATGCATACTGATCAAATTACCTAGGGCACCTAATACATCTCATTATTTTACTGTAGGAAGTCAACAGGGTCACAAAAGGTCCACAATATTTTATTTTTACACTTAAATTTTATGCCTAATATTTAAAAAGATTTTAACAGCTATTAGAGTTGCTTCATCTTCACAGTAAAAACTTCAAATTTATGTTTTAATGGTAATCAAATGCTTTGCTGCTTTTAAGAAAGGACATTGTCACTTAATTCAGAAGGCTTCATTTTTCAAAAACAATTTCATTTTTTAAGAACAGCTTTGCAGCCTTGGCTACAAAACAACAATACAGTATTAACACTCACACAATCTTCCCTCTGGAAAAGGGACTGTTTCTCTAACTGGATATTATGAAGAGCAAGCTAGGGGCATTTTTATTTTAATAAAGTTGTAGCAAAATAATTTTGGTTTTAAATTTTCTCTATTCTCACATCAAATCTGAAACAGAAATGTACTAAAACTCCCCTAAGTTTAATCATGATAAACTTAGTAACAGAGGCTTGCCACAACCTAGCAGAGTTCACTAGAGCAAGTAGCATTTAATATATTAACTCAAAAGGTTTGACATATCAATGTTATACAAAAGCAACAACCAACAAAGCCTTAATGGCAGTAACTTGTGGGTTGGATATGTATGATTCACAAATAGCTAATAATCAAAACATGAGCCATAACAAAGTACTTGCACGTTACTCAAAAGTAAAATGGAAATGACAGCTCTTGGTGCAAAGAGGACTCAAACAAGCTCATGCTTACTTTGCACTGGAGATGGTTACAGCAAAAGCATTATTTTTATGTCTCTGCTTCCAAGAAGAGTCACTATCATCTTGACTGCTTGAATTAGCAATTACTACTGGTATATTAAACAAAACTATGCCACCGCCTAATAAAACAACCATTGATTTGCTTACTCTTCAAGAGAAAAATACCAGTTATCCTGCTGACACTGCTGCAAGAAGAGGAGGGAGAAACCATCCTTCTCTCTTCCTGTGATTGAATCAGCTCTTGAGTGTGATCAGGAACAGACCAAGCTGAGCACTGATCTAACCGGATACAGCAAGTACTGCATGCACCTGTAACACAGGCCCCGATGTGCACTATTGCTCCAAGGAAAAAACCCCAAAGACCTCAACGTAAAAGTCAAAGCATTAAAAACAAAACCAGGGCTTTTTTTGAAAAACAAGCAAACAAAAAAAATTCCATCCCTTGAGTTTGGGGTACAGCCACATCATGACTGGAACATGCTATTAATAGTGTCTGACACAGTAAAAACAGTTACCATATTGCGAAGTCTGAATTATTCCCACAGAATTCAACACTTGAAAAAAGTCTAAAGCATTTGTTTTTCCAGAACAGATTTATAAACATAACCTAGTCATTAGAATATGCAAGCAAACTTTCTAAAGTGACCCATGCAATACCTATTAAGACTAAATGTCTGTAACACACACATTCTGGCAGGGAAGCGCATGCACTTCTGAGACCAGGCCGCCTTTGAACCGCTTCACTGTAGCTTACACTTTGAAGTAGGAAACCATAAATGGAAGTTGCTGCTTACTTCACGTCAGATACAAGATGAAAGGTCTTCACAAAATGCACGTTGGATGCCACACCAACAGATCTTCCATGAAAGGCAGCACAAGTGACACAGAGGAGCTACAACTCTTGTTACATGGAACAACAGACCTGTGCTAGCAGCACAGCCCAATGGGGCACAGCAACACACCACCCTACCTTGATGATGCTTTTCACTATGAAATAAAGCCATTTTCTTAAAGACAGATGATACTCTGCTCTGCACAAGTTTGTTTCCAATGAGCTAGCTCAAGGAAGAGCACCCTCTTAGATACAGATATGCTGGAACATGACTCATACTTGCGGGTCTCTACAGGAGGGATTTGAAAAAGGACTTTTAGAATAGAGGAGGTTTTGATTTTAAATGTTATGTGCAAAGACACTCCTGGGTTGGTGTAAAGGAGTAGAAAAGTAGTTTGCACCCACTGTCAGATGCTCAGTAAAGATCTTATGTCATCACAGGTGAAGCAGGATGCTGGTTACCAGGCAGTCAACAAATTACAGCCAACTTAGTTTTCAGCTTTGAGAAACATACTGTAGCTTTTTTTCCTTAAATTAAAAATACTATAATTTATAGGCAAATAATGAAGAGCCAGGGGAAAGCAACTCCAAATCCAGTGTAGTAGACATTCCCATTTACAAATTTTACAATCAAGTTAAATACAAAAACTTTAGAATCAAGTTAAAAACAAAGAAAAAATGAAGAATAATAACTTTATATGTAGCTTCTTATTAAAAAAAAAGAGCAAACCAAACACCACTACCAACAACAAACACCAAATAAAATAACCAACTAAAAAACCCAATGAGAAAAATACTATTCCTGTATTAATGCAGGAGGTTGTAGTTCCTGTTTTGGTTCATTTTAAGCAGAAAGCCAAAATCATAGCAGCATTACAGCAAGGAGCCTGTGTTAAAAGCTGTAAGAAGGAGACGAAGCAATATTTTGCTTAGGTACCAACACCAGTTGCATAGCACACAGGTTGCTGGGTGCTTGGGATTTTTCTCTTTCGAGCAACACCGGAGAAACACACAAGAAAAAATAATTCCACAATCTCCTGTGACAGTAACCATAGATGCTAAAAAATATAAATTATCCTGTGGCACTTACAGTATTCAGCCAAATATGGAGTTTTTGAAGGAGATCCTGCTTATCGCAGAGTGGTTAGACTAAATGACATTTAAAGGTCCGCTCCAACCCAAACCACTCTGATTTCATAATTTTATTTAACACACAACCAACAGCATCTCTATGGCTTTCTTCCCCTCCTCATATCCACATACATACAAATACAACTGGCCAGGGGACTATATAAGCCTATAGCTAACTTTTAATTTGGTTTGGCAGAGATGTACATGTTTTTTCATTTTAAAAATTGAATTTAATTCAAAAATTTTGTTCTTAAAGTTGCCTGGAGAACTTTTACCCTCCAGAAGCAAATAGAGCCTAGGATCTGTCTTTTCCTAAGTACTGTACCTCTGCACTGATGATCTGTGGTTCACATCTCCTGGGATGAAGCCCAGAAATGCCTTTAGTAAACAACACAAATACTCTCAGAGTAGACTTGGCACAAAAAAGAATATTTAGCTCAGGGTGAAGAAGCTCTTCACATAACTGTGAAAATTATGCCAGCTTCAGCTTTTGCATGCTCCGTGCTTGCAGAGTTATTGTGAGCTGAGGCAGCAAATCACTGTAGCAGAGTATGCTCCTATAACATGCTGCAAAAGTTTCTGATGCAACATCAGTTTTTTCAAGCAATCTGACAGAAGACAAACACCCTGGAAAAGTATTTTCCATTCTCCATCATCTTTTAAGTATACTGTCCCTGCTTTATCTGAAAGCTGATTTTGACAAGACAGATAAACCTGCAGAATGGTGCTGGTTACATTTCCCTTTTTATTTGGTAGTGTTTTTGTTGGGAGTTAATGTCATTGTTTTGGTTCTGGGGTGGGGTTTTTTATCTTTGGTGGTGTTTTGGGGTTTTTTTGGATGTGGGCTAGTATTTCTACCCAGTCCCTGAAACTATAGTCAGAAGGATTACAAGTGACAAATACAGAAATTTAAGCTGTGGAGGACTCTACATACAAATACATATGACAAAGTATTGGCTCTGGATTCAAGAAGACTTAAAAAAACACATTAGCCCCAAGGAGCCTCCATTTACATTTAAAACCACTTTGTTGGCAACAGAATTATTTAGTGATCAGATATATCACAGAAAAGTTATGTCAGGATATTGATTGGGGGGGGGGGGGGGGGTTGTGCATGAAATCACCTCTCAGAAAGCATTATCCCTACAATGAGACTTGTTTTGATGATTGCAGAGCATCTATTACTTTTTATTCTTAAAAAAGGTGATGTTCAGATACCCACTCCTAGTCCTAAACATGAGATAATGGAATGCTTTCCTACCTTGCCCTGCAAGCAGGGAATATGCACAACATCAGTTTCTCCGTCAAAGTAGAAACACAAAATGGTTTGGGATGGAAGGGACCTTGCAGGTCACCAAGTTCCAAACTCCCCACTATGGGCAGGGATAATGAAGATTCCAAATTTCATCCTACTGGTTTCACACTGTTTAACACACAAAGGGGTGGCTTCTCTTCCTTGTGTATCTTGTACCCCCGTCTCCCACTAAGGAATTCAGTTGAGCCACAAATTAAGGACCTGCAAAACTATCCAGAAGCAAGAGTGAGCTGCTGCAGATCATTGAGCTTTCAGTATCTGTATATTGTATTTTTACATCTTATTATTGTTGCAGATAGTTTTATCCACTTGCCCCCCTGGGATAAAGTTTGGCCTAGTTTTCAAGAGCAACTTGAAGATTAAGAGGTGGGAACAGATGGTTTTAGTCAGAGCCGTTTAAATCAGTTCCAAAGTGTAATATTTTCACATACTCCCCATGCTTACCACCCATCTAAAAAATAAAAAGAAAAAAAAAATCAAATAGTGACAGAAAAGGAAAAAAAAGATGAAACAGATTAATTCATTTGGTCTGGCTTTTGTACTTCAACTTTGTAAGTTTTTGTACATAATAAAACACCCAATCTACTGCACTTGCACTACTATCATTACATTTAGCACATGACAAATACTGACCTACAGAAAATAACTTTGATGATATTCCAAGTAATTAATCTGTTGCCACACAGTGCAACCAAGTCTTAAATTGATGCAGTTCAACGTGGATGAAATGTGGTATCTAATAATAACAATTTAATAAAAAATAACAGAACACTTTTCTGTAATCCTCCCTCTAATGATTTGACACATCTTTTGTGTAACAGTTTTTCACACAGTGCTATAATGGAACAAACCAAGGAAAAAGGTAGATAAAACACATCTGATTAATAGTAAAAAAAAGACTGCAGATCATGTAGCCTCCTGGTCTCACGGCCTGTCAGGCAAGCAATTTCTCATTTAAAACACAGCATTTTAAAAATAATTACTACATGTTTCCAAGTCAAGAGAAATACAATAATTGGAATTCTGTGGGATAACCACCATTTCACAAAGACCCTTTTAATTACAGTCATTAACAAAAACAACTATTTCTCTATTGCCCTCTTATTTTCAATCACAGTTTTTAAAGCAAAGGTTTTTAAAACTAGCTCTAGTTATGTGAGGGGACGGTCAAATACAGTAATACATGTACAACAACTTCAGTGAAGAAAATGTGAACAGGCCACCATAAACTGTCTGAAGAAAAAAACCAAGACACTTAAGTTTCCCCTTATTTCTAGGCTATGCTTACAAAAAATATCTGTGAATAAGTTTTTAAAATTAATCCACCCTCATTTATAGCAAACACTTTTAACTACAATTTTATAACCTACTGACAAAAAAATTATGTCTTAGACAAACGGATTTAATTTAGCAAGTATACAGTTTCTGATTTATGCAAATCTAATCAGGTTGTACAGATTGCTTCATGTAGGCGAAAAGCTAAAGAAAGCAAAAAAATAGCACTAATTTATATGAAGATCATGAACCTACATGAACCAGTACTTTGCAAATTCCAGTTCAATTAAAGCCAAAAAAAAGGCACACCAGAAAGCTTAGTCTGAAGTAAGGTCCCTGTGTGTTAGTGTATTAGTGGAAGTGAATCAAATATCTACTTCCATTTAAATGGTTCATTTAAACTATGGTCTGACATTACAGCACGATAGACTGCCATCCAGAAGAGATGTTACAACCACAGCAGAGCCCATCTGGGGTTTGGAAGATCCATGGAGAAATATCCTCCGTGCTGGAGGCCTTGCTCCATATCCAACACAGCAGGTAGAGATCAACACACAAACAAACCCAAGAGCACTTCAGCAAAGGTGAGTAGGGACAGCCAAGTTTACTCACATCCATGTGCACTTTGGGATGTTCTTCTCAAGCTTGTAGGCATATGAATGAAAGCTACTTCAAAAAGATTAAAAATTACTTGTGACGTTTTTATTCATAACATTTAATGACACTATGGAAAAAGTTGCTCTTCAAATATTAAAGGCAAAGTGTTCATCCTTCCACACCCCACAAAACCAAAAGTGCCAGGTTATATAAAAAATATATATAAATCTAACCATAAATTAAAAGTTAAACTACATTTAATTAAGTTCCAATTACTTTCTTGCCTTGAAATGGAATTGCATTTCAATATATTGTCCTCGCAACCTTTAAATCTTCAAATTATATATACTCCATTACATTAGAAAGCCACGCTTCACTCTGTTAACTTTTTGAACGTGTTAACATCTAACAGTAAATATGTATATGTAACATATCATTAAGAAAGATACCCCTCCTATTAAAATATTAGCATTTGCTTACAAAAGCAAAGTCAACTTTAATCTATACTTGCTGATGGAGAGGACAATATATTGCAGGCAATTCTGGTTTATCAGTGGGTCTCATATTAAACTATATTTTGTTTCTCTTCCCCCATCTCTTTTGTTTTAAGGCAAACCATTCACGGATTAAAAATATTTCAGCTTTTTAAAGGAAACCACTGAGTCAATGGAAAAATTGCCCTGTGAAATGAGGACAGCTTTTCATACTAGATACTTTTACATGGATTTTTCAGCCATTAAATTGCAACAATAATACTGTTCCTAGATTGCTATATCTACACTGCTACTATCACAAATAACTTCTATTGATCAGTTGCATGTCATTATTGGGAAATTTTGACTTCCATATGACTTGATGCTAATCAATGGATTTTGAATTTTTTTTTTAAAACTGAAGCATTGGAGAGAAAGTTTAAATCATTTGCTTTGACTTATTCAGTAAAAATAAAGAATACCCTACACTAATATTTATAGAGGAATTTTAGTTCATTACCTTAACCACAAACATAAGGCAATGAATTACAAGTAATAAACTACTTACACAATTTAAACACAGTTAACAGTATGCAATTCTCCAAAAAGCACCCAAAGTTTGTCTTCAACGGACTTGTGACATTCTTTTAAATCCTAATTAACATTCAGCATTTACAGTCCAAATTTCTAATACATATTCCTTATCATTACAAGCTATTAAAAAACACAATGCAGAAACATGTACAGGAGCATTATGAAATGCAGCCATTCACTGAAATTTGCAGTATTCAATAATGGTACATCTAAATATGAGAAAGCACAACACCTAGAAATACTGATAGGTGAACAAAATCAAAGTATTAGACAGAGTACAGTAAAAAAAAAAAACCAAACAAACTGCAAGCATGAAATGCTTCCAAGCACTATAAAGAATCTGCCAGTGATGTGAGTTGCCTTCAGATCACACCTCATGACTTTTGTTAAAAGTATCGCAACCAGTTTCAGGAACATCTAGTACATAAAAAAAGACCCCAAACAAAACAAATTTGAAGTATTCCTTGCATACAGAATTCCTTGCATAGTACTTTTGAAAATAATTCTCATTTATCAGCTATTTACGTACTGTATTGTTTCAACTGAGTTGTAACTTTTGAAAACTGCAGGAAGAATGATATACTTTTTTATTTCAGATAAACTTGCAAGGACTGCTACTGTAACTCAAGTATAGACATGGAAGAGATAACAGTATAGATCAGTATCACTAAAAAAAGGCATCTTTTCATATCATATCCTTTACTCAATGCAAATTTTATTCTATTTTTTTTTTCAGTGGAATTGGGATTCCAGATAATGTAGATTTAGTAAACTAACTAAATCTTTTATTAGCTTCAAAGACTTACCTATACTGAATGTATGCAATGTTTTCAGGAGCATTTTTTTAGAGCCTTGCAATTAAATTTTACTGCCCAGCTAACTAAATACATAGGCTGCATATGCCTTGTAATTAAAATACATCATTTCTGGTGGATGTTCTTTGCCACAGTGGAGTTTTAGAAACAAGTCAAAGAAAAATATTAAACCAATATAAAATTAGAAAAGCTCCACAGAACTCACAGATTGTTACACAAACACACACGGAGCTTTAAAAAATTCAGGAATATTAAGCATATTAAAATCTTTAAAGCAGTGCTTAAAGCTTCTAGCATCCTTTAATTTGTTTTTACATCCTTGTTTGATGCTGTAGCCTTTGTTCTGATGCTATGCCAGTGAAATTGCATCACCAGGAAGCAACTTTATGCAAGAATGTCTAGCTAAAATTAAAATGCTATTTCTCATCATCACACACTTACAGGAAAAATGCAGTTCAGACATTCACAATTCAATTATGCTAGCATATTTGGTAAATACTTAATGAAAACTAGGGTAATGGAAAGCTAGTATGCATAGCTGGATAGGAAGATAAACCACCAGACTAATCCTGTTGCTCTAGCCAGTCCTTTGAAGTTCAAGTCTATCACCAAGGATGCTCAGTACACCTCCATTTCAAAAAGTTGGAGGCATAAAAAATAATTGAAACTGGGGAGTTCTTAATGTAAGAGCAGACAGTACTGGATTTTTTTTCTTAAATTAAGCTTTTTCCAAATAATCAGCTATTACATGAAACATACCTAACCTCTACAAAACAAGTTGCACGTTAGAGCACAAACACACATCAAGATTTTCTCTCTCTCTCTCCAAACCTGAGTGTTTTGCACAAGCAGAGGTAAATGCCTGTTAGTTCTTCAGCATCTAAAGAAAACCAAGAAATCTCCTGAAGAGCTGTTTTCTACCTAATAAAATGCAACACAGCATCATCACAATAAGATTGAACTGCAGTAACAGTATTTAAACCATTCTGATTCTTAATTCCCATGGATGATCAATAAATACCAGATGTACACTGTTTACAAAGCAAACAATCATTTCATTCACAAGAGACACACAATTAAGATACAATGTTCAGTACAGATTCTCTCATGATTTTTGCTATAAAAAGAAAAATGAACACAACATCAAGAGATCCAAAACATCCCAAAATGACAACTTTCACTTTTTCCTAACCGCAACATTTATTGACAATAATGCAGTAGGAAAAAAGTTTCAATACAGTTCTAGAATTTACAAACAAATAATGTTCCCTCTTCCTTCATCTCCTAAAATGCTCAAGGAAAGCTAGAAACTTGTGCCCAGGGTCTATTATAACAGTGGAATTAATCTCTGTTCTGTCACTCCTGGTCACACAGCCATTCTAAATCATAGGGGTTCTGTGAGTTTGACTGTGCAAGTCTCACTGCAACAGTTCTTCCACAGAAATGTTTTGTGAGATTTAAGTATTCTCAATCCTGTTTTACACGCTAAGAAAATAAATGAAACTTTTTTACTGCAGAAAATACTTTATTTTCCTTGTTTTGCATGCCTGTAAAACATCGAGAAGCTTTAAGACACAGTCTATTTTACTCACAGATAAGGAAGTCAGGACAATATATACATACATTTTTAAAGTTGCATAAACCACAAAGCCAAACTTACACAGAACAAAGAGCAAATCTAGCATTACTCAGCAAGAAGACTGGAAACACGCACACACACATACGCCCCAACAGTTCTAATGAAACTAAAGGAAAAAAAGAAATACTGCTTTGTTATGCAAATACACCATTTTAAAACTGAGAAAATTAAATGATGTCATACAAGCTAATATCCTTGCCTCAATGGAAAAGTGGCAAGGGACAACAAAAACACTCCCTCCCCAGCAACCCCCTTGCAAACATTTCAATGAGGTTTGGCTTCAATAGCAGTCTGTAGCATTTAGCCTCAAGAAGAATTACCAAGAGTTTTGGAACTGCTTATTTTAAAAAGTTTGCATTTTTTTCTGCCAACCTAATTCATCAAGATAATCAGCGCAATGCATGTATTATTGTGTAGTCACAGATTTTGCATAGCTTCCATTTCTAGTGTTCAGAGCAGCAATTTAGTAAATGGTTTGTAAAAATATCAAAACACAGCCATGTTATTTCTTCCAAGAATTTAACGTCTCCATGGAAGCTTGTTCAGAGACAAGGGAAAAAAAAAAAGTTATATAACAGATTTAACACTTAGCAAAAGAAAAAAAAATAGTATTAAAATAGCTTCATATTATTACTTATAAAAAAAAAAATCACATGTATTTCCTTAATTTCATAGCTTGACCTGCGTTCATATAGCCAATATTGCATATAATGCCTAGATTCTTCTTAAAACTGTCACTTAAAGAAATTAAATAATATTAAAATAAAAAAATTATTTTAAAAAAACAAAACTCACACAGACACACTCATTCTTCTGCATGAGCAGCAATTTAAGCACAATGAAAAAAAGCTCCAATAGTCAAACCTATTATATTAACACTTTCCACAGGTTATTATGAACTATACTGGAAATCACCTACACTCTTGCAGACCTGTGTTACCCTCCAACCTCAGTAAACTGCAGCAGCTAGCACAATTTGCAATGCTTCAAAGTGAGTCAAATATAATTTCCTTTAAACCTGCAAAAAATAAATTACATAGTGGTTTGGGTTTCTAAATAGCTTGATGAAGAGGGTGGATGGATCACTAAAATATCAAATCAGGGGAAAAGAAATGTAATTATATGAGAAACAAGTCCTTATCAAAACAGAAACCTGCCAGATATCCCCAAGTTGCTGTAATAGTTTTTCTGGCAGCTGGGTTAAAAAGCACGTTTACAGAAAGTAAACGCTTAACAAGGTCTATCATAAATATAACTAGTAAAGCTAATGCTCAGCCAGGATGGTTGCACTCAGAGCTGTAAGAGAAATAAAACATATTACAAAATAAGATAGCACCCCATATTGACTTTTCTAGCCAAGACACAATTCCAAGACCCATCATGCTGTACTACTAATAATTTCTCAAGTTTTTTCTATCTTTCTACTATGATACTTTAAAATCTGAGGGCTTGAGCAATCATTGACATCAAAACCTTCAATTCCACCTTTTATTTTGGGATCGCCCTACTCCAAAATTTTAGATGCAAATGAGCATACAACAAAATATGTAAATGCCTGCGATGACTGCAGCTATTTTGCAGTCATTAATTTTGCACTTAATAAATACTAAGCCAAACCCTGGACTACTTATATTAATCAAACACTTCTAGAGACAGATTTGCAGCTTGACCCATTTTAATAGCCAATCTAATTTTGGGGATCAGAGCAGAACAGACTGCAGCTCTTTTCCTAAGAATGCTGACATTTAAGTAAACCTTACCAAAGAATGCTTGCCTGACTGAGGACTGACATTTCCTTTCTCTAACTCGCTTAAATAAAACATAGGCTTTCTGGCCAACTCCTACAGTACCCCAAGGCAGCTGTATATCACTTTCAGTTGCAACTTGTGAATACTTTCTTTTTCTTTCTGTCTCTTTATTTTGACATGCATATTATGTTAGCTGATTTCAATCACGTTGCATGAGTGGATGACATACCTTAAAAGATTAAGTTTTGCCACCTGGGACTACTCCAGAAATTCAGTACTTTATAGCATCTCATGCCCTTCTTCATCCTCTATGCGCCTGCACTATCAATGGTAGCTTTCTTCCCTATTTTATGCCAAACGACAAGTCTTTCAAGGCTGAAGTTGATACAAGTCAGCTTGAAGTGTCATTCCCCCCTATTCCCAGACCAGGATGGAGCTGCTCCATTGTGTACAACGCTCTGCTGCCATCTATTTGACACAAGAAATACAACGCTGCGAATGCCACAGCTGGTTTTGCCTTCTCTTTTCCCCACCTTTCTCTTCCTCTGCAGCAGCTGTTAGAACAGAACTCTCAGGGAAGTTTTTGATCACTCCTCCCTGCTCGTGCCCAGAAGCAGAAACCACTTCAGCAGTTCTAAAAATAAAATAGCTACAGTAACACCAGAAATTTGATTATTGCAAACAAAAGTAGAATTATATGATATACCAGTCTTCTCTAAAATGGGAATCCAAGTTAACAAACTTCCATTTATAGGCCAGCTCTAAACAAAATACGCCCTAAAGCAATTATTTGTGTAATTTGCAATTAAATTATGCAGCAGCAGAGCTCATTAAGGGTTTGATTTTAGCAGGTATCCAGACAAAACTGGGGCCAAGGCACTGAATGAACATGGATTTACCGGCTGTCCCCCTGAACTACACCAGACTTAAAATTCAGAAGTTAGTTAGGAAGTCAAATCACAGAGCCCAAAGTGGAAACCACACACAAAGCATGAGATGAAGGAGGTGGTACTTTACCCGTCATCAGGGTCACAAAGATAAACACCACTTCATTCATCACAGCATTCAGCCTGCTTTGTATGTGACTGCACAAAACAAGAACAGCAGCTGAAAAAAGTCCCCAGCTTGCATTTGTAAAATATCATGCAAGAGACACCCACTGAAGCTGCAAAAAAAAAAACAACTAAAGGAATCTATAATCTTCAGTTACAGATCCACAGCGGTGTACACTCTGCTCTTTAATTACTAAACCATATGGAAAAGTCCTGTCTCAGGGCTCAGTCTGGTGCTTTTCACATCTCTGATTAAGTACTACTTTTTTTTACATGGCTGCTTTCCCAATACACTTAAGTAACATATTTGTAGGAATGTGTTTCAGCATTTACCCTGGAAATTATTCATAAGATAAAACAGCAAAATTAAAGACAAAAATGTGCAAGGTTTTCACAGGAATTAAAAATAATGTCACTGTGATCTGAAAAGCATACAACTCTCGGGTATTTTTCTACAGAAAGAGAAAGAACACCTTAGTTCAGAGCAAGAGTAGGGAGAAAAGGAGGGGATTTGTTGCTGTAGGGAGGGTGCAGGTAAGAAGAAAATGAGAGATGTGGAACAGGAGGGTACAGAGGCAACACCAGCCTGCAGCAGAAGTCATGAGAGTTCTTCTGTAGTAAAAATATACCTAGAAACATAATGCCTTAATTTTCTAATTGGTATTAACATAAATAGTGTTTGGTTTGGGGAGCAATTTGTTAATGCTTGTATTTGCTAATAAATACTAGTACCAGTGAGTACATTATTCCATTGTTCTTTTTATGTATTCATAGCATTTGCAGCTATAATACATATAGTAAAGTATTAAAGTTAATCTGTTTAATAAAATGAATAGTTGCACTAAGTCTTTACTAACACTTGGTTTTAAATCTATTTAGTCTGACAATACAAGCTGCAATTACAGGATTGTATAAAGCTGCCATAAATATTTAGTGGACCAAGTGAAGAGACGTATATAATTCCAATTGCTAACTATTACTGGAATTACCTTTCCTTCCAGGCCACACAGAATCTGTTTGAACAGGTACTGCAAATATTATACTAATTGCCCCTTGAAATATTATACTAATATTTCAAGTGTAAAGCTACCTAAAACCTGATCACTCAAAAGGAATTAGATTACTTAAATAGTTTAAGGTACACACAGCAAAACAACACATATAAGCATTTGAAAGAACCGCTTGAGAGGCTTACTCTGCCCTCTGGTGCACTCCATCCCACAAAGACACAGCATCCTGCACAAAAAGGAAAGCATCCAAACAACTGCAACAGTCTGAAGTTAAAGCAGTTAAAAGGGTGCACTGAACTAAATTAAGATAGTGCAGCACCCTACAAGATGACACCCTGGGTAATACCAGCATGAGCAAAAGCACTACAACACTCTACAGAATACAAGGTAACCCAGATAGTTTTTATTCCTTTGTATTTACAGCAGTCCTTGGCTAAGGACCAAGACCCCACCATCTACAGCCCTGTATAAATACAGTATTTGCTGGTTAACACAACAATTTTCCAGCGAGGTTGTGTTCCCGAGGCTGGTGTTACAAGCTGCCACGACCAGTAAACAGATGACAGGAGACTGACAGGTACCTGAGCATGCCACAGAACCACAGCCCCACACAGGGGTCCTACACTAATCAGAAGTACCCCAGGGCAGAAGGTTCTATATTTATAGCCTGATAGCATAAATCAGGTTTGGAAACTCAACTTTTGTCTAACAAATTGAACAGCCACTGATGCCAAATTAGAAGGAATTTGATATCATATTGAGACAATAACATTCTATAAAGCATAGCTATAAAATTCTCTAATGACATAAAATTAAGGTCTGATTTTTCCTGTGAATAAGTTGTATTACATCTCTAGAGTATTGCTAATATTCTTTAAATTTAACTAGACTAGATCTTGTTACACTGAACAGCCAAAACTCTTCTTCTATAAAACATACAAAAATTCCATTCATTTTCTCAGAAGCTGTGAGCTTCTGTGATATTCATAAGAAGCTTAAAACCCATGCAATAATAAAACAGCATACTGAACGATAAGAACCACAAGGTACAGTACGTAAACCATGAATTATGCCATTATAAGCAATTTTAAGTTTTGCTACTAATAGAACACTGGAAAAAGCTTTACAATTAATTTTTTGACTTATTTAGCCTACAGTTTCATATAAGCAATGTCATATAATGTAAAAAGTTTAAAAGTCCCAACAACAACACCATTTTTTGCCATGAGAAAGCATTGCAGGATCAGAAGCAAACTGTGTACATACAGTTAGCATGTAAAAACAGAAGTAGCATCACATTAAGATTTACTTGTTAATGATATTTGTGTGATAAAAAACCCACCCAACAAATTAGAGAGAAGTATTCCTGTTTAATGGACCATAGCACTAAAACACATCTCCAGTGCAAAAGAATTATTCTCAGAATTAATCCATCAAATAGACAATGACAGCAATCAGAAAGAGCGATTTTGCTTCAGTGTTACTGAGATATTTAAAGCTAAGGAAAACCAAACTGAAGAGTTTCCAACATAAGGAGCTTTAATAGAGAGCCCTTCTGAAAGGACAGCACATTCCCAAACCTGGCTATTGAACAGCATGAAACTTTCAAAGGGTGTCAGAATTTCGCAATCAGGAGAGTTCAGTACTCAGTTGCATGCTAAGTTATTTAGCACCTTGACTTCCCTCATAGCTAAGTACTCACTGTACATGTGCAGTGGAAGTGCCTTCTTCATGTGAGACTGCCTCAGAGTGACACACGCTTCGTCACAGATAATTTTCAGCTATACTAACTGCATGGAGAGAAAAGTGATGAGGGAAGAGTACTGTCCCTACAACACCACTGATAAAACCTGCAGGAGAAAGTGAGCAATATATAGTTTGAATTATCAGATTTGCTTGTGTACTAAACAGGAGGATGCCAGCTCCCATGCCATGACACAAACACTAGCTTCTTCACTGTAAGGTTGCACAGCACCATTTCCCCCCAGCAATTATCACAACCACAATTACAACTGCAGGAGAAAGCATCCCATAAAAGACTGTGATAGGAAATGAAAGAAATGACCTGTTACCCATGTGGTTCATATTCCTCAGACTGCAAGGAGTCTGGGGATGCAAACAGGCTTTACACTGTGATGCAGTAGTAGGCAAGGTTTTCTTCAGGTAAGCTAAGAAATCTCATACTCATATATCCTGGTCCACAGGGGTGAATTTTACCATCCTGACATCTGTTATGGGGACAGAACAGCAGGTGCAAGCCAGAAGGCTTCTGGAGGGCATTGATAACCTGGCTGGGTGACTGAAAAGCTCACAAGTGGAAATGCTATGAACAGAGGATTTTTACAGTCAAGGAAGAACTGGCCAGGGAAGTCACATCCCAGAAAAGGCTCAAGAAACTGGACCATCTGTCTTATGAAGAGAAGCTGAAAGAGCTGGGGTTAACATGAAGAAGGCTCAGAGAGATCTCCCTCATGAGTCACCTGATGAGCGGGATGGGAAAGGACGACTGAGACAGACTCTTAGTGATACATGGTGACAAAAGGTGAGGCAATGGTCAGAAATTGAAATACAGGAAACATGCAATTTAAAAATATGAAAATTTGTGATGGTGTGTGCTGTTTTTTTACTGTAGGAGTGAAGGAACTGCAGAGGTGAAGAAACAGGTTGCCCAGGGCAGTTCTGAGGTCTCCATCCTACTTAACACAAGATTCCCAAAGAACTTCAGTTCAAAGCAGGAGGACATAAAAAGACTGGATAGAAAAAATGAGGCCAAACTGTTTATTTAGTAGCTATGAAGTGAATATGCTACTGTTTTCTGAACATCCCATGGTGAAGCCACAGTGCAGAGAGCTAATCCCTGTTTCTCCAAAATAGAGAGGAATGCACACTGGATAATTTGTTCCTACTGATGATATCATTCTGTAAGTTTACTGTTTTTAATAAGGAACAAGTTTCAGTCTTTTCTCACTTTCTCCCATGTACAAGATCAGATCAGCCTCCCAGTGACCTACTTTATGAGTCACAGTCCTCACTATTTATGATTCAGAAAAATGTCTTCTCTGACAGTATTTCCCAGACTACTGTGGGTTCATTCCAAGAACCAATTTCATCTTCATTGGTTTCCTACAGGAAACCAGACCAACTTCCTATGATTTTATTTTCCTTCATTTCAGCATGGCTCACATAAACTAACTGGAAGTGAGAGTGATAGAAAACTTTATTCTGCATAAACACAAGCCAATACAAACACCACCAAAAAAATCCTGAAGACGTCACCGGTTCAAAGTGACCAGAATGTGAAGCAAGCTAAGATTAGAAGTTCTTTTCCCTCCTTCCCCAAACATGATGCACACAAGCAAACTCACTAAGCTTATATTAACCACAGTCTAATGCTAACAGCTGTTTAGGTCTCTGGTGAAGACATTCACCTGAACAGATGGCCAAGTTCTACTCCCTCTTTCAAACTGGGAATTGTTTTAAAATGCTAAACACTGTTGGGCTGGTTTTAAGTCCTACCAATAATATAGCCAAGTTCCCTGACCACCTCAGCCAACAGACTTGGGGTCCTTACCTTCTCTCCTCAACTGCAACAATGGAAGTGCTACTGGAGATGCTAGGAAGCAAACACACCTTGAAGAAGTTCCTCTAGTCTTCCCATAGGACTGCTAACATTGCCTAAGTATCAGTCTGCTGCACCCAGGTCAACTTCTAACAGAGCCATGTTCATTGTCCTCCAGGACATTCAATTTCCAAAAGCCAAGAGCCAGTGCTAGATCTGCATTGACTCAGAATCACAGAGTAGTCTGAGCTGGAAGGGACCTAGAAGGATCATCAAGCCCAGCTTTTAAGAGAATAGCTCCTATGGGAATCAAACCCACAACCTTGGCATTATTAGCCCCATGCTCTAACCAACTGAGATAATCATGCAATGAGACATTTGAGGAATAATACTTCCCATAACCCATGGCAGAATGATCCAAGACTCTATAACAGCAACACAAGCACCACTATCACCCCTTCAAGCCCTCGCAGTGCCATGACCAATCTGCAGCAGGCATGTAGAGATAGATGATGTTACCATGGTACCAGCATTCTAGTCCCAAATTAAGTGGGACAGTTAATCCCACGGATTGCTATACAGTGAACCAGTTCAAGAATAAGGATGCTGGGACACTTAGCTGTGGACTGTAAATACCCAGCATAGTTTGCTGGCTCAGATTTCACTCTGCAAAGCAGCAGATCAGTTATCTTCTGGACCATCTTCTGCCCTTGGACTCCTATAGTTGTTGTACTGCTGTACATGAGCTAATAAACCAGACCCATGTTAACACAGGTAATTTAATCATGCAAGCAAATAAAAAGCAGAATTACTCTCATTTCATGTCTGTATTTTGCTGTGTGTTGTCAATAACAGCAGTCTTTCAACGCTATTTCCTCTTGCTGCATTTCAAGGCTTACAGCAATAGGAACACAGGAACAACACACCACTTTTTGTGGGAAGGCTTACTTGGAAAACTAAAAACAAACTGATTTTCAGGAGGCTTAAATACTCCTGCACTTCTCACCTCCAGAGAAGCCAGGGAATATTATCGCTTTAGAATGACTACACATTGCACACAATAAGGACAGGACATATGACTGAAACACAATTTATTTTAATGACAACTTGCTACCTGGACATTAGCTTCAGTTTGTAATCACGAAGTATGAATGTGGATTTTGCAAGTAAATAGCAGTCACTTGTTAGTAAACTGAGCTTTTACAGTGTAGCTTAATAAATGTAAACCACAAAGTTATTGCCTCTACTATTCATTTTCCATCCTTTTTCATGAAGCAGTACTTGCCAGGGTGAAATTACTAGTTTTCAATGACCCCTTTTTATTCTAGTTTCTCTAACTAGATTTTTTGTAACCAAAACCCCAAAAGTGTTTTAATACCTCAGGTGGTAATAGAGCTGTTTTCTCTGTAGGTCAATATTTCCAAGAGCATCAGCTGCATGAAAACTGCTATAGGAGAAGCGTTTATAGAAGTGATGCACTCTGATACCAAATAATGTTGTTTTAAGTAGTGCTTGGCCTAAGAACACTGTATAATTTCTCATCTAGGACTGATCAGCAGCAAAGTCGACAGCAACAGTTGTTTCATGCAACAGAAAAAACAATGTTTAAACATGCAGATTTTGTTGACAAGGACAATTTAATCTCTTCTTCTGACATCTTAATATATATTGAGTAACAAATTCATGCAGTAATTTAGCACCACAGCAAGCATGACTGTCTTGACTGAAGGCAGTGTTTACCTGATGAAATTAGCAGTTGTTAAAATGGCTATAAATGCTGCAGTCTAAAATTATCAAGGTAATGTACTGACACCACCAACACATTGACAATTCTCAGTGCTAGAGAAGGTTACTCACCTTGACATGGCTCTGAGCTCCCAGGTTGTAAATTTCAGAGGGTTTGACTTCATTAATGATCTTCACCAGGCAGGTGCTGTCTGTGAGATCCCCATAGTGCAGCTTCATGTCTTCAGAGTTTAAGAACACAGAGTTAATGCACTTAAACCACAGAATAATATTGCATTCTTGGTCGATATCCTATTTCAGGTCAAGGTCTGAATAAACATTTATTGGAACAAGTCAAGAGATCACCAGCTAAACTTGGTTTAGCTGTTTTTTCCCCTTGCTTTAACAAAATACATTTCCCCATAGGAGTATTGAATAGCATTTCAGATTCTTTTTTCAATAATCTTATTTATCTAGCAACATTTATATAATTTGTTTACACTTGTTGTTACACTTCATTTTCTCGGGTGCTATAAATAAGTTCAGTGTCAGGTACAGAACTCCAGTCACAAAAATAGGGCATTTTTTAGTTTGGGGTTCCAATTTTTCACTCAAAAATGTTTTAATAATTTCTTAACCTTACATCAATGGCTTTCTTCTCCTTCCCAAAACATTGCACGTTTTAGTTTCTCACTGTGAGTACTCTCACAACACAACAAAAACATGTAAGATATCTACTAGATTAACATTTAGAAAACATTACAACCTGCTGCATTTGCTACTATTGTTTTCCATTTAAAAAATACTGGTGCACACTGGAAGGGAATTTAAGAGAACACTTAAACTGTCAACAAAACATGGTTTGTGATACTTTGCATCAAAATCGGTTAGATACAGATGTTTTTTATCCTTTCCAGACTTCAGTATCTTTCTAATTTTTGTGTGAACAAGTAGGTAAGAGCATGAAACCAGATAGTGTCAAAATTTAAAGAGCAAGTTGCAACGGTTTATCAAGTTGTCCTTGTTTTCAGACCCTGACCTGTCAAGATATTGCAAAAGCAAAATTCACAGAACAGATGACCTTTTTGCTCTTATTTAAAATAAAATTGAAAAAAAAAAAAATAATAATCAAACAACCACACTGCTATTCCCAGATCTTTTCAATAAAAAGTTAGAACTATTGATGAATTAGCTGTTTATGTTTACTCGTATTTATATAGATTTCCATTTGATGTTTATGACCTTAATTATTTTTATTATCTTTTAGTCTGGAAACACAAGGCTTTTACAAGAGATACAAATCCACAATGCATTTTTTAACTGCTGTTGAGATATGTGAACTTTGTTAATATTTATGCTGGTTTAGGTTTTCCTTTTTTTTTTTTTTTTAACAGTATAAAACAGCAAGGAAGTTAACAGATCACACAGTTCTCAGATGTTCAGGCCTGTACATTCCCATAAAACATCTGCACGAGGTTCTTCAGGTTGATAAAGTAATACAGCCATGGTATATTCTTGGAATTCGTTTTCACAACCACATCAGTTGAAAAGTACATTCTGAAGATACTTCAGACCCACTGAAGCTGTGGCTAACAGGAAATGCTGGGCAGGAAAGAGATGCAGAGCCTGTGTTCCTTTTCCTACACCAAAAAGATACACAGACCTGCCACGACCCCAAGGCCAGAGAGCAAGTTCAGAGCTTCCATGGGGAAGGTGGGCTGTCAGCTGGCCTGACCCAGGAAACAGGGACACCAGCCCACTGTTAACATAAATTTAATGCTCTCAAGGAGAGCATTTATTTTGGTCCACAATCAAGTCTGAGTTTTTGGTCCAAATGGTCTTTCTGAAGGAGAGCAGGGAATGAAGGTATGTTCCCTTCCTGGCTGGTGAAAAAGAGTCAAGAGTGAACAGCTAAGCAGAAATGCTTACTAGAAATGGGGCTTATCTGGTGCACAGACCCATAAACATAGATCAAATGTCAGAACCTTTGGGCTTTAGTAATATTATCCAATCGAAAAAACCTCCTTAGCAAGCAACATCTGCAGGGCTTGCTCTAGGATACACCTTGTCTTCCTTCCTGTGCTCCCTTGCTTTTTTTCATACAAAGAGGTTCACTGTCTATGAAGAGCACCATCTTCCAACATGCAGTTGATTCGTCACAGGAAAAACACACATGGCAAAGATAAAATTAGGGTTTGCTCACATCAACCACTATTGCTTCTTTGCTTCCTCCAGTACTGCCTGGAAACCCATTGTTTTCAGTTTCCATGGAGCAGCCTTTCCTGAGATTCCAAGTCCAATTCCTTCTCCTCCCATTCATATGGCTACATTCTTCAATTAAAGGAAAATGACATAAGAAGTGGGGAAAAAATGAATGTCTGCTTTCTCTTTTCTTCCTTCCATCCCTTTCCTTAAATGTTTGTATGTATATTTATTTTGATCTACATTGTCTTCTCAAGTCACTTTTCACAACCACAAGATGGTCCTCACAATGCACAGGTTCCTGTTTGATTTCATTTTCTTCATTCTACCCTGTGAGCCAAGAATGCATGTCATGGGAAACAGTTCTTACATTGTTCTTGACAGAAAAACAGGTTTCAGTATTCTTCATAAAGATATTTTGTTCAATTCTACCCTTCTCTTAATCAGTACTTTAATGAGAAGTGTACAGCAAGTAGCAACTAACCAGAGCAATACCATGTCAGAAATTAAGCATTTTTAAAATAAAAGTTAAAAGCAAAGACCAAAGGAAATCCAGAAGTTTTATTATATATTAAATTTGATATAATTAGGCTCTGTTTAACCATGGTGTGAAGCAGACTTCAAAGACAGGATTTTTACACCATGGAGATACTTGTCATTAACAATACCTTAAACTGGACTATTTAGGACAGTTTCCACAACTCTAAAAAATAGACATAGCATGGAGAACTGTGTGCTTGTTACAGTGCTCAATCCTTCTGCTAAACTGGAGCCATCCAACATTTGAGCTGCTTCTCATTATGAGACCAGTTAACTTTCTTTAAGGTAGAATAAACAATTTTTTGTACACTACAGATAATAATTTCAACTTTCCAGATTATCATTGATAACAATACAGCAAATTGTCCTCAAATTTCCAAGAGTGATGCCTTTCCTTCAGGTAAAGCAGGTACTCCCTTCCTCAGGAGGAGAAATCCAGAGGGTCCAAAGATTCATTATTCTTATCATCAGTAAGAACTGATCATGTCTTATTCATGCTCTCATACAGGCTGTTTCCAAACCTTCACCTCCATCAGACACCATGGAGCTCATGAGGAAACAGAAGTGGAGTGCTTAAGACAAAACTACCTCAAAAAAACCCCATGTTTAACTATTTTGAAATCTCAGTATTTTTAACCTCACATAGCATTTTCCAGGCCCAGCCATTTTCTAACTGCTACTGCCCAGCTATTTCTGAACCATAGCAGCATTTCTACACAACATAAAGTGCTCTCCTGGGTCCCTCTCATATTTTCCACATTTAAAAGCACACACACAAGAGTATCCATATTTTATGCCACATCCTCTTCAGAGAAAAATGGTATTTTTTCTGAGATAGAGCAGCTAGCTAACACTAGCAGAAGAAAACTCAATTCCCTTCCTGTTTGTTGCCAGGGATCTTTCTCCACCAAACACACAGCCCCACCTAAATACAACATAAACCACCTTAAATATAAAAGCAAAGTCTTACTTCCTTCAATGTGAGCCTGAGGGTTCTTATAGAGATGTTCAATTCGGCCTGTATTGAAGGAACTGGACCGACGAACGATGCCATGCACCTGGGGATTAAACAAGGAAAAACAGAAAAGTGGTAAACATCAAGAGGAAAGTGTTCACTACCATCACTCAAAATTCTTGTGTACATGGGCCTAACCCATTTCTCAGGTAATCAGAGCTCGTCTTTATTCCTAAAGATGGACAGTTATCCAATTGACAAACATAATACTGGGAGATAAGGTCAGGTGCTCTCATATTTACTTCAGCACCTTACTTCATTTCCCCTTCACCCTTGTTGACACCACTAGCAGCCCAAACAACACACACAGTACAGAAAACACTGAATTGTCCCAGAGCACCATCTCCTAATGAGTGAGGTTTGTCAACATAACTGGAGTTGAAGAAGCAATGTGTGAATTCCAAGAAAACCACTGCTCCTCAGTTGTAGAGAAGCCTTTCTGAAGGCAGAGACAGACCAAAAAAGCAGCAGCAGGAGATGAGGCTATGGAAAGAACAGAGTGGGCAGAGAGGAGAAACAGGGAGAAAGAAGGGAGACAAGGGGAAAGAAAGAATAGCAGCTGCAAGGCCCAAATGCATTTTAAAAATGGGCTGCCATCCATGCCATATTTCTGGAGTGCTGGAAGAACAGCCAGAACAGTCAGTGCTGTTTAGTAGACCTCATGAGTCACTGTTCTCCAGTGGGTTACAAGAGACACAGACAAGCCTAAGACTGAAGCCCAGGTTGGGAATTTCCTTTAACCTGCCACGATAAATAAGCTGGTAAAAAAAAAAAAAAGCGCTACACTGGTTCTGACTAACATTAAAGAAAAGACTGTTTGTGCCTAATACATAAGGGAAATTTTTGAAACATTGACCCTTTTTCCTCCTGTCCTGTAAGACAGCCCCATGATGCTTGCTGCCAAAATTCATGTTAGCTTTGTTTACCAGCTACAGAAGTGCTTGCACAAATGAAATCAAGCTTAAGCACCTGACCATCCTCCACCTCTCCTTGGTTTTTATTTCTGAAAGTGATCCTTTGTACTTTGATGAATCCTAGACTTGGTTTGTTGAGGCCATCCCTTCTCCCACTTGATGTTAACTTACAAGAATATAGAAGCAGGAACAGGCAGCGTTTAGGTTTAGTTTGAGGATTTTTGTTTTATACATAACACAAGCTATGGTTATTGACAAAGCAAATGTTTTTCATTTCATCTTAAGTCCAAAATTTAATGACATAAAAAGGCGTACACAACTGCAGATTAAGACCAGTTTGCTGATTTAAGAACAACATTTTGGTGGCAAGTTTTAAAAAAGCTCAATAACTTCATCTTTACAATTTACAGGCCAAATTTATGAAACCAATTTCCTTGCAGAAAATCTCGTGTGTCCTACCACATTGCTCACAACCAAGTTCTACATGGTTCATACCATGTTCTACAATTCAAACTAAACTTTCCACAACTGAATACAACATTTGCACTTTCAGGATCAATGGGGGACTGAAAAATGTGCCCCCCAAAAGAAATTTCCATCAAAGAATGGATTTATGAAGATACATTATAAAAAAATCCATGTAATTAAAAGTCCTATCAAAAATATTTCTTTATAGATTGTGTGGATAATTTATAGGGACATCAAGTTTACAGAGAAACACTTTCAAAAAAAGACACTTTCACAGTAACTTCACTTTCACAAATGACGCTGAAAATATTTTGAGTACTCAAACTATTACTTTGCCAAATAATATATCAGACTTTGCAGTTTTAATGTAAATAATTATTCTAAGGAAGTAAACTGAGATACTCAACAACAGCGAAGCTTTAGATTAAATACTAGGAAAAATTTTATTCAAGAAGAGGGTTGTCAAAACTGGAAAAGGCTGCCCAGAGAAGTGGTTGAGTCACCAACCCTGTAAATATTTAGAAGACAAATAGATCTGGCATTTAGGAAGACAGTTTAGTGGTGGACTTGGCAATGTTGTGTTAACAATTGGACTGGATGATCTTGGAGGTCATTTCCAAGACCTAAATTATTCTCTGATTCTTTCTAGTGAAATTAAATATTTTGTCTTAAAGTTTTGATGAGAAACTTCGTCAGCACTCAATTATCTATCTCTGAATTAAGTCATGCTGAAATTCATGTTCATCTGAACAGCTGACCAATAAGTCAAATCTTGCCAGCTCAAAAGTTTGATGAAAGATTGGGCTTGCAAGAGCTTTGTGTCTGCTCATGACTGTGATACAAATTTTTGACCAATGAGATGGGCTAAATGCAACCACCCCAGGACTTCAAGATTCAGTAAACAGACAAATCCAGAGAGCCTGTTACATCCAGCAATAACAAAAAACCACATGAACCATGCTTTTTTTTGCTTTTCTTTTTTTCCCCCACTCCTTATTCTGGTATGTACATACAAGAGCAAGAAAACCTGCCAAATGCTTAATCCATGACAGCAATATTACCGTAAGAAACTGATGAAAGGTACCTTTGTCTGAATGGGACAAGTGAAATGCAAACTCTGTGACAGGCCAAAATGTGTGCAAACTGGTTAATCTTGTTAAGAATGTATCAGTGGATTTTTCTCAACAGAGCCAGATCTTCAAACACATTGATATTTAAAAAAAAAAAAAAAAAAATAAATCAAACAAAGCATCTCAATTAGGGAGGCAATCAGTTATCACATGGACACTTATGTTCAGTTATTTAGGAACAGAGGTTTCTAAATGAGAACACAAAAGAATTCCAAGAAATTAATGGAGAGCTAAAGAACAGAAGGAAAAAAATTCTACCCAATTATAGCAACCTTTGTATCATTGAAAGGGTAATATTTCATTTGCTGTTGTCAGTTCCCAACTTCATTGTGGACTATGAAAGAATATATGCTTTTGCTTCCAAAGCAGCAAAAGCAACCACAATCATATCTCATCCCCAAAGGGAATGGAGAAATAGTAAAAAACAATCCATTTACAACACTGAAAAAACAACTTCAATAAGCAAATTAATCAATAAAGCAAAAGAAAGGATGGAATAAGCAAGGCAAGATTAACCTGGTACAAAAGTATGGGAAGCATAGACTGGCTGGGAAGAGACTTCTCACCAATACTACAATGCAGTATTACAACAGAAGTAATAAAATTCAATATTAAAACAAGCACTAAAGCCCCCAAAATAGTACATTGTGGGGAGATTAATTTGACCATCCCGTTTCCTTCCATTATCATACATTTTAAAAGTATCTTGTATGACCAAGAAGGCAAATATCCTTAAATTTATGTTCACATTAGTTCAAATACCTCAAATCATACCATAACAATGGCAACAATATGATTGTTGCTTTGTTGGACCACAAATAATGTGATTTTTGCCAGGGAAAAGTATGCAGCAAGAAGGAATCAGACTCCCTTTATTTCAAGGAAAAAGTAGGCAAAAATCATGTGCTAAGCTAATTAATTAATCCAAGAGAAAAGGTAGAAAGTAACTGTACAAAAGTACAACTTGTATGGGGTTTGTTGTTCAGGTTTTGGTTTAGGGCTGGTTTGTTTTTTTTTTTTTTTCTTCTTTTTGAACAGAGAAAGCAAAAATGCAAGGTTTTCATTGCTGAAATGTAACTGCAAAAATAAAAGGGCCTTTATTGTGGAGAGAGAGGTGGGGAGAGAGAACAAACAAGAGATTCTTAATCCTTTATGTGGTACATTGTATCATAAATTATTCCCTAATTCCTTACAGTTTTGGCTCACACAGGTCACTGCTTATCTGAGTTGGCGGGAAACATGCAAAGCAGCTATACCCCGAGGAGAAGAGGGAATCCACCAGTGGACATTAGATGATAAATAGCACAATAACCTGGCATGATTACAGGCCATGCTGCACATTCCTCTCTGGAGTTTTGATTTGTTATCTAGGACTGGAGTGGAAAACATACACAGAGAAGGACAGAAGCAGAGGAAGCGAGCTGGAGCTGCAGCATCCAAATGACTCCATCAGCCTGCAGCAAGTCACCGAGTCACTCACCTCATAGCCTTTTTCCAACAGGAACTCAGCCAAGTACGATCCATCCTGGGAAGAGCAAGATATAGGAAAATGTTAGAAACACATTGAATAGCCCTGGGAGATTTGGACTGCTTAAGATCTCAAAAGAGGGAAGAAAAAAAACTTATAGTGAGTAGACCGGGTAATAAGCCTATGTTTTGATTTCTCCAGATTCATACACCAACCTAAAAATACTACAGACTCTATTTAGTTAATTTTAGACTATGAAGCCATATATTTTAAGATAACTTGCTTACAAATGCTGGTTGAGAACTTCCATCTCTTGAATCTCTTCCCAAGTTCCATTATAAAGTGCCTGGGGACTATCTTTCCAAAATATCCTAACCACGGTCATTGAATTTGAACTATTTCGGAGATAGGGAAGGAAAAACATGTAAAAAAAATAATACAAGCTTGGCATTCTCTGCAAACCAATGTGCCTCTGTAGCACCTTGTCACACTGGCGTGGCCCTTACTCCTTCTACAAGGCTTCTGAAGGCAACAATAATTCTGCCTTGCCTGACTTATTGAGTTTTCAAAAATATCCCTAGCACACCTTATATTTAAACTACACAATAAAAGCCATTTTCAAACTTTAAATATATGTTCTTGAAGGTTGAGAATTTGGATCAATTAATTTCAGAGATTTTTCTTTTTTTTTCTCCTTTGAAATCCTTGTCAAACTTAAATTATTAAGTTCCTCTAAAGCAAATACTTTAAAACACGTGCTAGCACATGGTGAAGTCATGTCACCTTCAGAAGTGTGTAGACACCATCACAAACCCAGCAAAGTTTATGCCTCCAGAAGAGTTCTCACTAACCAATTCAATGATTACCCATGCCCAAAGTCTGCAGCTTTCACTGAGTTCTTGAATTGCTTGTTCCTTTAATATGCAAACAGTTCCACAAGACCCAAATGACTTGCTACAAAGACCATAAAAACAATGAGATGCCACCGACGCTTACAGGTTTAAACTCTGTTATGTGGATCTGCTGCTATAATCATTGCCAGAAACACTTAAGGGCAAACTAAACAGACATCTCTGTCTGATCAGCCCTTAAAAGCATGTTGCTCCAGAGAAAAACCTTATTTTTACCTCATATTAAATGGTTTTGGTTTGGGTTTTTTTGCCTCAGAGAGCCTAAGAAGAATAACACATTAAAGTAAGACATTTTAGATGCATTAGGAGGCCCTACAGGAGCAGGTCTGCCAAGGGAAATTGCTTACTGCAT
Organism: Cettia cetti; assembly: GCA_013401135.1. NCBI lineage: Eukaryota > Metazoa > Chordata > Aves > Passeriformes > Sylviidae > Cettia > Cettia cetti. The sequence continues at coordinate 54,481 of VZUI01049189.1, read as the reverse complement.
TGATGGCAAAATCCTGGGTATGTGTGTGCAAAATGGCACAGTACAGTGCACAAGGGGCACATTGCTCTATGTCTAAAAGGAATTAGAAAAGGAATTACTTCATGCTATAAATGCTTCATAAAGTCTCTCACAGTCTAGAAGGGCTTGAACCCAAGAAAGTTTCAGCTTCCATCTTTCTCCCACTACATGTACATGTGTGAGTACAGATCTTCACAGGCCTATAGCCCTGTAATAGCAGTCTATGACACCAGTTTATCAGGAAAATAACAAACCACATGTGCCATGGCTTCACTGGAAGAATATGTACATCAAATGTTAAGAACCAGTCCCTACAGAAACGAGAAATTCAAAGAATATTTGATGGAAAATCTGCAGAAACATGGGCACAAATTGGGAGATGACAACTACCTTTCATGCTTTTGTCATCTTTTTCATTAACAATTCCTCCAGGATTTAGCAGAGAGGGGAAAAGTACCTATTTCTTCTTGATTGCTCAGTCCACTACAACAAAATTATAAATAAAATTTAAAAAGGAGGTGAAAGTGGGAGACCCAGAAGGTGCAAAGGAGACAAAAAAAGAAAGGCTGTGATTACTTAGGAAGTTGATGGGAAACAGACTTAACTAGGATTGAACCCTGTCAATAAGGTCTTGTTCTTCTCACCCAGGCCATTGCTCAAAGTTTCCAGTCACCCTGGAACATTTTGAACCAGCAGTGGCACTTGCTTCCTCTGCGCTTCCTTTCCAGGTCTATCAAGTGATAGGGCAGGGCTTCACAATGAGTGGGAAACAAGCAGCAAGTGTGAAAGCTCCTGCTTTCTGGCTCTGGCACAGCACAGCTGATTTACTGTCTGGTAATCACACACAGTGCAGATCCACGCTGTCTTGCGCTGCGATACCATATCGCACACGGCCCCAGGGTTCACGTTTCCCTTCCCTTTCTTTTCAGTACAGCAGCCTGTCAGTGGGAATGGCAATCACAACAGCCAGCAAAGCCTCAAAGAGTTTGCAGCTGGTAGGGCAGTGCAGTTTTCATCTTCTCCTAATGAGGTCAGGGAGCAAATAATAAGTTTTGTAAATTGATTTAAAATTTTAGCCATAGGAGACCACATTACACACATAAATTCTATTATCAAAGCTATTAATTTGCATTTGTACTACAAATTCTTCAAGATACAGGCATTCCTGAACCAGAAAAGGGATATTAAAGGAACCAGGTGTTAAATTATTATACAATATAAGTGCTATTATACTTAATTTGAGAGCTTATTTTTGCTAATATAAAGTACTCAGCAAATGCTATTCAGTTTATAGCAAATCAACAAACTATCAGAAGATAGAAGCAGGTCTCAATCTGCGGGCAAATCAGTCTTGAAAGAAAATTGCCAACAAGCTGCCTTTAAGTAGGATTAGAATGAGGCCTGGCTCTGTACAGGTATGTCAGACCAGCTTGAACGATCAAAACAGTTTAACAAGACTGACTAAATTTCACTTCAGTGAAAACAGTTCCTCATCAGCACACTCTGGCACCTCAGATTTGAATCTCTGTGTTCTCTTCAGCCAAATACTAGTTTGAAAGCTCATACAAAGAATGATACTTCAGCTGGCTTCCAAGGCACAGCAGCAGGTTTCCAACTGCAGCTGCCTTACAACACGTCTGTAAAATTCCAAGACAAAAGAAAACAGCCACATAAACTAGCATGAGACAACTTTAGGATGCAATATTTTATATTTAATACAGTAGTTAATGTCAAGAACTTCAATAAGCTTTGACACACTATCAAAGAAAAACACTTCCAATGTGGTGAAGAAATTGAGACAAACGAGTTAGACAGTGCTTTGCCAAAATCATCTAGAATAAAAACAGTATCAAGTTTGACTTGATCCATGAGCAAATAACAGGATAATTTATACAGAAAACTGAAAACAAGTGTAACTCAATAGCCTGTTTAGCAATCTAACCTCCTTTATTTTGCACTGTTTTACACAGGCAAGTTCCATTCTCATTTGGGACTTATATCAACACATCCAGGGAAGGCTGTAAAAGCACCCTGACATGCAAGCCATCTGCATCCTCTTTCTTTGATCTGGCCAATCAATTCAAAGTTCCAATACCCTTACACAGAGCTTTTGGATTCAAGAATTAGATCATGCCCTACGTGAGCATTCTTGTTCCAGAGGACTCCCTCTTCCCCACAGTTCCTCTCTGCTAACACAGAGGAGTGGAAGTACTAGATGGATCAAGAAACAAGGGAAAAAGATCAAGAGGAGAAGGAAGTATACAGTTATTTTATTACTACTACGAGAGTTCCAGGAGAAGTATATGGAGTGCTTTTTCAGAAGGAGGGAGAAAGAATTAAAGACCTAATATAAATGACGCAAGTGTATTATGACCATACCACTGAGGAGAAAGGGCTCTCAGTTGTGGAGGAGTAATATAAACATTTGAAAAGAAAACACCCCACAGTATAGCAAGTATTCAGAACTCATTACATCTTTGAAAAAAATGTGTAATGGTTTTCCACATACCACAGAAGAGATCAAAGATGCTTACACTTATAAAATTCAAAGTTGATTGAGGCTAGTGCCATGCCCTTAGGAATAACTACAAAGTTAAGTAAGTTCGTGGAAGTTCAAACTAAAGGGGGACTGTCAGTTATCAAGGTCATTCGTAGCAGTTCTCAATTCCGTTTGAGCTACAAACTATACTTGTGCTCTGCTGAAGTTAAATTTTGGTAGGTTCAATTAATCTGTTTGGAGAAAAGTGCATTGAAAAAAGAGGCACACTTTCATCCATATGACATGGGTTTTATTTCCTAAAAGCATCTTTCTTCAGCAACATCAGCAATAGTGCACAGTAACCTTTTTCATTTAGCCTTGTTGGAATGAATAGTCCATTTCCCAGTTAAAACCTACAGAACCAGTGCCACTGGTGGCCTTGCACAATAAATTGTTGCTTCATCAACTTTTAAAACTTCTTCTCAGCTAGAAGCTAATGCTATTTCAGAGACTTACTAAACTGGAGTATGTTGACAGATCCTTTGGGGCAGAAGATACACACCACTCTAAAGCAGAATCCAACTGATTTTAATAGCAGTCTGTAACAACTATTCATTTGTTCATAGCACTCCAGAGCAGTATTCCTTAAAAATGAAAACTCCATGAGAGTTACAAAGTGAAAAGTTATCTTTGTTGAAAAATGCATACTTCCAATAATTTCCAGTGATTTACAGAGGAAATCAGTAATTTTTTGCAGATACTATAAAAAGAACAGTGCTACACTGTCTCAAGTCTTCAAGGTGATAATCAAGGTAAAGCATGAAAGCATTCATAAAAAAATCCCCATACTGAAAACAGGAAGAACTATGAACTCTGAAGTATTTAACTGATTTATTAAAGCTGCCACCCTCCAAATGCAGTAGTTATTTTGCTATTTTGATTTGTATTCTGGCCAAGTAAGAATATAAAAACAAGTGTCCTTTTGTTCCTGCTGTCAAAAGAAAAAGTCAAAAGGCAGTAAACGTTAAAAAAAACCCCAAAAAACAAAACAAAAAAACACACTTTGTTTTAAAAGATTGTCAGCTTAACCAAAAGTCCTTGTAATTCATTAACTGCAGTACAACAAAATAAAATTAAGCAGGAGGAAAATTTAGCAACAAGGAATGCATTCTACTTATATTACTCTGTTCTTTTCCAATGAAGATTTGTTTAAAGGCAAAAGAAAAGCAAAGTTGCTTTGGAAAAATGAATCACTGTGTTATTTCCTAGTCTGAGCTCCATCTGACCTCACACACTATTTCACTGGTAAACTATTAAGTTCTGCAACTGCAGTTACAGAAAAGAGCAACATGTTCTTCCTCTCTCCCTCCCTCCAGTTGTCGTGATCTAAAACATTATTCATATCATCAATATTTATATCTATTCTATTGTGAACCTCAATACAGACCCCTCTTATAAAGAGCAAACCTTGCACCAACTCTAAGGCTGACATGAACAGAACAAACTTCTGTAATTCAAATTTGCTCCTTGCCAACCAGCTTGGCTTAACTTAAGCCAACAACAGGTACGTCAGCTAAATGGTGCAGATATATTTAAGTGTTGATATTTAAATTCATAAAACCTTTTGTCTAAACCCACATGATATTCTACAATAATCAAACAGCTTGTATGTATCACACAAATCTCCCCTCTACATCTCAGCTCAGGAAAAACAAATTACAACAACAAACTGAGTATATAACTTTTTCCTGATTGCAGGGACCTGTGGCACATAGTGTGTTATGTCCAAGCACACCACAAGTTTCCCAGTGATGACAATCAGACACTTGATAGCTTTTTAGAAAAAAAAATCTAAAAATCATGCCCTTGAACATTCAGGCATCAATATACTCAACAGCTAGCTCTCAGACATATGCAAAGAACTATTACTAAAAAGAATAGTCTCAGTAGAGAGCCTTTTAAGGCTTATAAAAATAAGCCACAAAACCTTAGTTTTTTTCTTCAAATATGAATGTCTAATATTGCATACTACTATATCAGTACACCAAACCAGTTAGGAACTCTGAATTTGAGAGAAACCTACCTATAACTTGTCTGTCTCACAAGTGAAAGCATAGGGATTAGAAGAATATGTCTATAAACATGGAAATGCAAATCATATGGGAACACTCCAGATGAAAATTAAAACTTCTACTTCTAGTGTATATAGTGGCAAACCCATAACAGTTTTAAAAGCCAGAAGATTGTTTTGCCCATCCCTATTTCCTCCTGCTTTCAGAAAGGTATTGGTATCAGATGGTCTTTTACCTTTCCAAAATAGCAAGAATAGCTCCAATCAGCAGCAGCAATGAGCTTTTTGACCTGCCTTATCCTTGAGACTAAGCCAACAGCCCCATTAGGTGACTCACACTGACTCAGAGGGAAAACCCCTCAATATGTAAGAAACCCAAACTAACCTCAAACACTACCCAAAGTGGAAATCCAAACCTACAAAAGCTAGTGCAGAGGGCAAAGAAATCAGGAAACCCAGGACTAAACTGCATGCTATGCCCCCAAAAGAGTAACCTTGATTTCAAAATTCAGAATTGTCACAGTAAAAAATCCATAAAGTCCTGAAATTTTGGGTTCAGAAGGAATTCCGTGTCTTATGTTTAGAGAAAATGAGTAATTCTATCAAGTGATGAGGAAAAATATGAAATCTTGGCATGCCACCTTTAACATCCTACAGTGGAAAGCCAATAACAGCAGCAGTAACACAGCTATCATTGTAATTCGGGGAAGCCACCTGAACTTACAACCATAGCTCAACATCCTACCAGAAATAATGGACTCATCTCATTCCTGGACAGAGCCATATTTTTTTTTTTTCTTTATTTCTTTTTATCCTTTCTCAAGCAGCCCAATGCAGCTGCTGAGGTTAAACATTTTCACCATTGTAGCACCAGCCTCTCAGACTGATGGCTCAAGCAGGCTTTCTTCCACTCCTGCTCACCTCCTGAGTTTGTTACTTGAAGTTTAGCCCCAGATGTTTCCTAACAGAGTGCAAGGTTATTTGTTAGCTGAGACAAAACAAAATAAACATCTCACTTGCTATCTTGTTTGCATGAGATCAAAGCCTAATAAAGGAGAGGTATGAGTGCAGACGAGAAAAAAGCTATTTAATTAATTCTTCTGTACTCAGCTTTACAGATAGATATCAAATGTGATTCATTTACAGATAAATGCAAAATCAGAAATCATGCTCCAGTTGGAGGAGAGAAGCAGTGCACAGTAACCCAACTCTTATTTTCTTAAAAGTTTGCATAGTGAGAAATTTGAAAATCCAGTCAGGAAGGCCTGTTTGTTATAACTTTAACAGCTCTCAGTCTTGCAATATTTGCTTGGATGGAAGAAAAAGTGCTAATCCTGCAGTGATACAATGCAAATCATAGGAGCAGATACTGTTTCTGACATTTCAAGTTTTAGGAGTAAACAGCTTGCCTTACAATGGTCATAGCTCTCTTTGGTATTGCTTCTCTCAGTCTGCATGGTCTGAGCCCAGTTTTTACTGTTCTGGCATCATCTGAAGCATAAGATTTTTTTTCAGGAACTCTGTTTATTTATGCAATTTACACCTTTTTATTTCAAGATTCAAAAACTTCCCAATTTTCAACAGAGGTCTTTAAAAGATGGACCCTAACACTTTTCAGAGTTGTGGATTCAGCGTGGCAAAGAGACCAGACAGACTAATTGTGGTCATCAACACCCTGAGATGAGGGCAGTTCAGATTTCTCTTTATACCAGTAAGGGATAAAAAAAACCCAGTAAGAACAGCTATCACAGCAATAAACTTCCTAACAGTTCTGATAGAAAGAATAAAAAGGGAAAAATGTGTTCGAAATTTCAAAACAAACAAAAACCTTACAGAAATGCCACTTTATGAAAAGTATAGATTTGGACCAAAATGCTATATATTCATTTACTGTCTTTACTTAACTATTTGTAACACCTTTTGTTCAGGAAAAATGGAAGAAACAGTAATAGGGGAGAAATTTAGCAGGAGAGATCTTAAGAGTTGTTCCCCTGAACTTGCTATATACACACACACTTCTTCCTGCACAGATGTTACATATTTTGAGTCCTCCCTACATAAATCCACATTTCAGTTCATTGGGAAAAAAACCCCCACCAACAAAAAGCCCCCACTCCAATCAACCAACTGACCAACCAATAAAAAGAGACCCCAACCTAAAAACCAAAATGGTAAGAATCTTAAGATTACAAGTTCTTATGCCCTCCAAAACATTGTTCTACCAAAAAAATAAATGTAGAAAAACAATTTAGGGAAGTCAAAGACACATGGTCTACCAAGATTTGAATACAAATTTTTTCCGAAAGGTAAGACTTGCCAGAATTATTTGTTTTGCAAAATCTTTTTATGCCAAGGAGCAGTTTCACATTTGTTGAATATTTCTAAGCAAGAGTAAATATACTTCTAAGGTTTTCTTGGGTTGTGGGTTTTTGGGCTTTTTACAATTTAGGGTTCACTTGGTTTCTGCGGTTCTGTTTAATACACAATATACGTTCTATACTACATGCGTAAATAAACATTAAGTCTGTAGCAAGACATTAGTAAATGAACAGAAGTACTTAGACAGTGCCTACCTTCCTTTCTAAGCAAAGACAACTTAGTGAAAAAAGATGCTTAACTGTGTAATAACTGCACTCATGTTCAAAACATTGAAATATAAACGGACTGAAATTAGACATTAGATCCAATACCTCTGTTCCACATGGCTGCTCTTGCTAATCAAGGGCTCTGATGCCACATGGACTGAGCTTCCTGGTGGCAAGAAGCCAAGCAGGATAAGGATTATCTGGGCGATAGCAAAAGGATGCAGTGTTTTTTCAGAGAAGGTTGCAGAAGGTCGTCCTTATATTTACAGATATCATACAATGCCTTGTGTACCCAACTTCACAGTTTTCCCTTGTCAGCTTCAAAAGGGGAAAAAAACCCACCCAGTTTCATTAATTGCCAAGGTTCTTGTCTAAGGGAACTACAAAAGGGAAAATGAGCAACCGCATCTGCTTATCCTATCTGTCAGGAGCAGCATTTGGAATAGACAACTACCACAAAACCACCAGCAAAATACCAGTTCCTTTAATTCATACAGTATTAAAAATCACCTGCAGACTGAGTTAGCAAAAATCCTTTGTATCATCTTCAAGTGCAATAATCAAAAGAATGCTTTCAGCAAGGTAGTTTTCATTAACAGCTTCCTAATTAAGGTAAGAACAGATCAAGATAAAGGTAAAGCAACTTTTTAAATAGTTTAAACATTTCCACATTTTAAATAATAGTTTAAATATTTCCACAACAGTCTTGTTCCAATGAATTATGCAGTTATACACAGACCTCTAAAAACAGAAAAATGATTTAAACTTTCATGAAGAAGCTTTTAAGTAGCATCAAAACAGATTATTTTAATACCTTGGCACAAACAAGCTTCCTTCATTTACTATTACACAAAACATGAACCTAGTTAAATTTAACTATATTAGCAGGCTGTGAAGAGATGGAGTACATGGGACAGATTTTAATAATTTTGTCTGTATTCATAGTGATTTCCTCTAATCTCAAGGTTTCTTTGCAGTTCATTTGAATGGCTTTGCACCCTAGGAATTACCGGAAATTCTACGGAAACCTCTCTGTCTCACTAACTTTGTAAACTGCTCTGTTACATTTACTCCTACCAAAAGCCAAAGACCACAGGATCAGTGTTACTTCTTTGAAATTCACAAATTCTTTAATTGCCATGGGACATAAGGGTATGCTTTAACCAAATGAACGCACCAGGTTTTGTAAAAAGGCCAACATGAAGAAAATAGTATCTACTTTTTTACTACAAAGTCACTACCACTTAAATATGGCAATATCCTATCTTTTTTTAAAGAAACATTTAAAATCTCCATAGCAGGCACAGTAAGAGAACACTTGATTTTGCTAAAAATGGAATGTAAACATGACATGAAAGTGTAAGGGGGCCTCATTTTCAGTAATGCAGGGACCCAAAACAGCCCATTTTTTTGAACAATACACAAGCAGAAGATCATCAGATGTATATGTGTAATCAATTTTCCTATAATTGAGTACACAGGTCCTCCTTTTAATGCTGTTAAGAATTGCTAATTAAAACCACCATACAGGTATTTGGAATAGTCTTCTTCTTTCATAATTGCAGCTACCATCTGGCTTTTGCCTGAGCTGGGGCAACACCTCCATCAAATAAGGACAACAAATAGCACCTGATACCATATGAACTTCTCACATGCTTATCACAGAATCATTACAATATGCTCTAAGTCAACAGAAAAAGAAGCTTCCATACTGGACTACATCATACATAATTTGAGCAGCGCTTAAGGAGTTCTTCATCACCACATTAAGTAAACTACTCTGCATCAAACCACCTGTCTTGTCCCTCTGCCTCACTCCAAGAGAAAGGACATCATCTATTTCCCTCACATCCTTCCCCTTAAGGGTTACCTGTTATTTAGAAAGCTTGAAGAGGGCATCATAACAGGATTTTTGTTACCTGATTTTACGACCTGTGCCACGATCAAATTCTACAGTACAAGATACCCTTTAGATGAGCATCCTTAGTCTTCAGAAGCTGAATGCATTTTTTGGGGCCACCTGAAAACACACTGAACAAGGCCTCAAAAGTATGACTGAATGCTTTTGCACTAGTGAACACACTGGCAAGCAGTAGATGCATACAACCAAACAGCTTGACTTGACTACTCAACTCTGTCCTCACAGAAAACTGCTCGGATGACATGGCACCACGAGGCATCTTGGAGGAAGCTATGTGACTTCTCATGACCCACAAAGAAGTATACAACAAACTGCTTTGAGATAATGGCAAAACTCCCCCTGAACGATCTAAGGCATCAAAGGTACACCCCTTCTCTTCCTGCCCCTCCCAGAGGTCAGTCATGCTGCCTGACACACAGCACTACATCCCATTCACTCAGAGCTGCGATTAATGCAGTACTAATCTGTGCCATCTGCTGTGTACAGATCATCCATAGGCACAGGCAATCTTCCAGCCACACACACTGCTCTCATGGCAGACTTCCAAATAAAAACTGTGGCTCTGCATTTACACATCTTGTTTGTCAATGTTGCATTGTTTCTCGAAGAACTTGGCAAACCAACAGGCTCAAAGGATGCTCGCTAGTGCAAAGCTGTGTCTTTCAGAAGGCTACTACACATTGTAATTCAAGCATTTCATGTGTACCTGTGAGCAAAACTAAATTTTTAGATATTCTAGAAAATTTGTTGGTTTCCAAACCATACAACAGTTCTAGATACATGTGGAGAATATTCCATTCCCCACCCCCCCCCCGGGATATTTGCTTTACTCAAGACAAAGGTCCACATGAAGGAATGTTCAACTTCAAAGAAAACACTTCTGAGTTTCTCATGTACTTCTGTAAGACAATCTCAACCTGGCATTCAGCCATCAAGTGACTAAAGTTTGGAACAGAGGGTGAACAGCAGGGGTCCCAGGGAGAGAGTGAATAGAAAAGTGCTCATCCTGCTGAAGTGTAACAAAAATTTCTCCAAAACTGCTGGGATGGGACCAGCAAAGGTTGAGCCTGCAACTCTCCAGCTGGCATGCAGGAAAGGCAAAATTGTCAGTTGTAGTGAAAGTTGCTGTGCTGATCTATTCACATAATGAATGCTATGTTCTCCCACAATTCTTGTACAAAACTATTTCCTCATAGATGCAGGTGCAGATACCTATTCCTTTTTCTTCTCCATGCACCCATACTAACATACATATAGTACTGAAGATGAACATATCTCATCAAGTAAAGAGCATTTTAGGTCATCATGCAATGAACAGTCTTCTTAGTAGTTTTTTTTTTAGGTAAAAGCACTAGCTAGGCTCACCACTAGCTCTTGAACAGCATCAGAAATCATTTGAGTGCAAGCATTTCATGTGTGAACTCAAATGCCTTTCAAACCTATGACAATTCCGTTTTCCTTTAAGGACAAACTGAAATAAGTGTAATCCCACTGGATCATGCCATGCCCTTGATGGCTTAATTGTTCTATGCTTCACTGATGTGGAATCACAATGATTGCACAGTATCATGCTGCTTCCTTGCCCCTTTGAGGGAAGCTAGTGATTTGTAAACACTCACTTCACTCACTTTTGACTTTTCACATCAAACTGGGAGAAGTTCACCAGGTTGAAGTTCCATAATCCTAATGACATTCTGTAGAAGGTGGTCAGGAACACAAGGAACTGGCTGTGTTGAAAAAAACAAACAGAACATCTGTATTTCATGCACTCTATTTTACAATCTTCTCCATCTCCATCTATCTGTGCTTTCCTAAAGTCATACGAATTAATAACAAGGTTATGAGCGTCTCTATAAGGCAGTTCTTTACTTCAGCTATGTTTATTCACAGCTTGAGAAAAGTCCTAATAAAAATGTGTCCTACAATACAAATGGCTATACTAGTACTGCAAGATACTAAAATAAATTGTCTTTCTTCCCCTATAATGCATAGCAAGGCTGAATAAAACAAATTGTTCTCATTGATGCCATACAGTTAAAATGCAATTTGTGAAGTCCTTTTCACAACTGTTTTGTCTTGTAAAGGACTAAAACTCTAAAAATGTCATGTTGCATTCTCCCTCCTAGTTTAAAGCATGCAAAGAGCAGTCCTTTGGGGCCTTCACTTTTGCCTCTGACATAATTTTTGTTTGATCTCACCCAATCAAGTAGAACATGGTTTGAAGCCTTTTTTGCCAAAGCATAAGATGAACAATTATGGATCATGTTGCTTATACCATACTTAAACACTATAGCAACATAGCCAAACAGTCCTGAAAACAGGTATCAGGCATGAAAACTGACTAATACATGGATACAAGCACAAGTCCCAGCAGAAATTCTTAGGCAAACTTGCCCTATTGTGAGGAGGAGGAAAAGGGGAAAGGTTTTTTAACTGCAGAAATATTGATAAGTGCCATATTCAAACATGGTTTTACAGAACAAGAATGAACATACTGACATTAAGATTGCTGGAAACTGTGTGGTGGCTGGACCAACACATTCTGAATTGAAAAGGTTTGCTGAAATCCAGAAAAAAAACTTGACTGAAAAATGAAGAAGCTATTAAGGTAACATAAGCCTTACCAGCCTCCATCAATGACCATGGCTCATTCAGATCTTTGACATTGTTTTGTGGAACCATTTTCAATCAATTCATCATTTTAATGAATGATTTTTACTGATATGAACAACATTTTACAGAGACAGGTGGAAACAAAGACAAACCTATGGGGTAACCAACTCAGGGAACAGTATTATAGCAGCTGAAAGGCTCAGAAAGAAACCTTCAGCTTCCCTGTCAGCAATCATCAAGTACATTGTGGAATAGCTGGCAAGACATGCCATTGCATCGCATCGCTTCTTTTTCTGGCCTTCTCCCTTATAAAATTATTTCCTCTTGATATCACCAGACACACAATAACTAGGCTAAAAAATTAAGCTTGCTGTCTAAAGCAATCCTCCCTGCTTTTCTCCATCTCGAGTTCAAGCCAATAAAGGAATATTGCAACATTATTGGAAGGTTTTCATCATTATTTCTTAAGAAAAGAAACTTCTTTTGAACTCTCTTTTGAGCAACTTGCCCATGAATTGGGAATATTTAAGAAAAACAAGGCAGCTAGAATTTTTATATCTCTGTAGTTATATATGTTATGGTGCACTACATTGCCAGTAAAAATAAAATTGTTAAGGACCTTGCTTATCACACATAAAAGGCTACAAGTTATGAGCAAAAGGGGACAGGCAGAGATAAACACAAGTATGCCAGATGCTGAACAGAAATGTCTTATTCTTAGAATTGTTCTAATTCTTCAAGCTTCAGAAGCTTGAAGTCATATCTTCTGTGCACAGAAAGATTGGGAAATACTTCACAGTGGATCATCGGGGGTAAAAAAGTTGTGGTGTGAACTATGCAGCTTAATTTTACTTCACATACATTGCACAAAAGGAAGGGGAACTACGCTTTGTTTTTTAAAAGCATACAAAAAGGCTTTTATCCCCGAACCTCATAAACAACTAAGAACTATACAGTATAATACAATATAATAACTACAAATACAATCCTTCAGACTGAAGAAAAGTAACTTTTTAGTGCTCACCAGCAATAATAGCTAACACAAGGACACGACTAATTATTTCATCAGAAACACTTCAGTCCATCAGAATTAATATGTGTTTTTCCCCTTCTAGATAAGGGAATGCAATCCTTCAGATTAGACGAAGTCTTAAGACTTAATCACAGGAGGTTAATAGTCCAAGCAAAAAAAAAAAAAAAAAAAATCCTTTCAGATAAAGTAATCAAGCCTTTCCTTTGTATTTTAAAGTATAATGTGATACTAGCATAACACCAAATCCTTCAGTACCATGGTAAGTCAAATTATTTTATGGAGACATATAGGACCACCTCTGAAATAACCCAGAAGATTAAAATATCATTACCCCAAGTGCACACAGTCTTGGTTATCACAGCCATCACCAAAACGTAGGGATGGAACCACTGATCATTGCACAGTTTAAAGGTCTGCAGCAGAAACTGCAAGTATCTTCCTGCAAAGCTTTCATCAAGACACCTGAAGTCATTAGTCTATTTTAAAACTTGAATAGACTTGACAAAAATTCTCACATACCACGGAGACTAAGAAAGACTTAAGAACCAATGTCAGATCACAAACACTCTGAAACACTTCCCAGATAATCCACTGCATTAAAAAAAACAGGTGTTATCATTTAAAAGATGCATATGAAGGCTCCATTGTTCCATTCTGAAGGCAGGGAGACTTTCCCAAGATTCCAATTTAACCAGTCACCTTCATACTGTTCTATAGTTAATTCTCATCTTTATACTCAGGATTAATGGAATAATTCACCAACACAATGATTCATCTACATGTAGTCATTCAGCTCCTCTTCCTTAACCTCATCTGAAGAGCTTTTCTGTGGTTGTTTAGGGATGTTTGTTTGTTTTGGTTTTTTGGTGTTTGTAAGGTTTTTTTTAAGCTTCTTTCCTTCACCAGTGGTAGACTGCAGGCTGGAAAAGGTACCACTAGACCATAACAAACAGCCCAAAATATGTCCCCAAAACAGAAAATGTTTGGCTACAACTTGATGTGACACTTTGGTTTTGGCACAATATAACAATCTTTCAGTCACTGTTCGAAATTACAGCAAAACAACGAGCGGGTCAAGGTTCAGCTGTAAATTAACACTCACTTTAATAAAAAATAACTTTAAAATAATGACATCAGCTAAGCCACACTCTTGTAGACATCTTCTCACACCTGCAAATATAAAATACATAACAGATGTTGAAGAAACCAGACCAACTCCCTCCTCCCCCACCACAACTGAAATACTGAGATTCTACGGGAGAACTTACACATTGTCACTTTGCTGTAAACTGATTACACTCTCATCTTTTCTAAATATTTTTTTCTACTGGCATGTATATACATATAAAGAAATCAAACTTGCACAAAAAGTAGGTCTGAAAATGTTGATATGGTTCTGCTCCAATTACAGTATGGGACAGGAAAACTATAGGAGCAAAGTAGCTCTAACCTGGTGTAAAACTTTTTCACTAACTTGGCAATCTGTCAAGCAAATAAATATATTTATTCCAACGACAGCTAAACTTCCACTGTTTGTAGCTGACAGTAATTAACAGATGGGTGGATGGCTTGAGTTACAAGCCAGTGAGAACGAGCCCACAGCTCCTTCTGGATGTTCCTGGCAAACAACTCATCAGCATTTAAAAGGAAGCCTCTTCCTTCAATTCCTACAGAAGACTGACTGACCACCTGAACCCAGCCTGACAGCCGAGACTGGTTTCTGACAGTAAATATGTTTGGGATTTTGTTGCATAGGTTTTGTTTGCTTTTTTTAATTAAGAAAACCCTATGCAATACCATTGGCTTTTCAATTAAAATGCCACATTAAGGACAATCCTTACTTAATAAAAATTAGGTGTTGGTGGAGTATGTCATAGGAAAAAAAAGGCATTCTAGTTATTATTGTATCAGATTTGAATTACACTGAGTACTTCCAGAGTTTTGTTGCTAGCCCTAAACAAAGTCAAACAAGATTCTGTAGGATTTAAACACAAAGGGAAAGGGGAAGCCAAAAATTGCACACCTTACTGGCACTGGCATTTGTTAGAGGAATGTTAACAGAAGTTTCTTCAAGTCTTAAAATCTTTGAGTCTAAGACTTCACGAATATAAATTCTAAAGGAAACAAGTAATTTGCAACAGACAGACAAAGGCTGACAGGCTCTAAGTCACTCCTACCTTCCTTTTCTTTGTAAGCTCTTATCACTGTACACGTCAGAGTTCTCTGGTTTCAAACACTGACCCCTTAAACCAACAGGTAAATCACAAGTAAGTGCTGACATTTCCAACTTCCTCTCCCCAATGTTTAGTTCCAAACAAGCTTGCATGGTGTAGAAGAACACAGTATTAGCTTGAAATCTTTAATTCCAAAATAATCATCCAAACTGAGAAAATGAATCAAGCATCAAATCCATTTCTAGCTACTCCTTTTTAATCCAAAGGTACCAGAAGTACCTGAAAAACTTCTAGTTTTCCCTACCCAAGGGGCACAGCAATGAAGCAGAAAACTTCCATATTTCACTTCTAACCCTGTTCCCCAAGCTAGACGGCTCCAGTAGAAATCCCTGTTCACTTTCACAGGCAGCAATGGCATGAGTGGTTTAATCAGGGTCAGTACGTCCCTGGCCAACCCATCACAGGCAATCTATTCACAAAACCAGCAGCCACTTTAATCCCACAAAACTTTCAGGCTTTGGAAAGGCAAAAAGCAGCAGCAGAATGAAAGAGGTCTCCATTCCTAGACTTCAGATAGCATCCATTAGAGACTTCTGCATTTGGGAATTTAATTTCCAAGGAAAAGTCAAAGTTATAAAGATAATGGCATTTAATCTCACTGTAAATAAGAATAAAGGTTAATGCACAGAAGCTGCCAAGCACACCATCTCTTGGCAACAGCAGCTGGAAATCTGCAAGCTAGGGATGCCAGGTTTTATTTATTTTTTTAGCATTTAATTTAGATTACTGATTAGAAACACCAAAACACAATATCCTCTTACATGTCCTGTAAGAAAATTTACAGTTCTTTCAGCCATCTGTACTATCATCTTTAGAATACACCCTGCATTCATAGTAATTAATATTGTTACTATAGACATCAACTAAATCTCAATTTTTAATGATTTTACTAGGTATGTGTTCTAAAAGGTTTATCTGTTAGGCAAGAGTTGCTTTATTTATGCAGTGTTTGAAAAAATAATGATTGATATGACTTAGCCACACACCAGTGCAGCATGCATAATACTTTGATGCAGCAGCTACTCCTGGGGTATAAAACAAGTCCTCCTGAAGGAATTTAATATAATTTACCAACCTGCTCTAGACCATTAAGTGCAGCCAATTGAACAAGATTTTGGGCTATTGCATTAATTTAGCTAACACAAACACACCAAGTCATCCTATGAAGGAGATTCAGCTTCCACCCCAGAGGAAGAGGATTCCTCACTATTTTTCTTTCAAGGCTCCCCAAAACACCAGGTTCACATGCTTGAGCTGCTCACACAATCCAAATTTCTTTCTCCATATTGTTCTTCCCTTCAGACAAAATTTGTTATGTCCTAAAAAAACTAATGCTGAGAAAAGTTAATTAGCATAATTATTTTTTAACCACTAGCAATTAATCGTATCTGTTTAGTCCAGGAAAGACACTCTGTATAATTTTATACCTGCTGCCTTGAAAAAGGGTTGAACTTTTGAACTTGCTTCACAGCCAGCTTTTTTTATCAAAGCAAAACTTTCAGCACTTTTAAATTACTGAAATAGGCTGAGCAATCCTGTGAAGAAGGAAAAACAAGAACCATTTTCTTCCAATGAGTTTACTGTTAAACCACTTGAGAACATAAGCTTGCAAATCACTTCCACGTTGCTAATCCTAACGCTAACTATTCTACAAATGCTATAATGCATATCTCCCCACTGGAACTGGAATAAAAAGAGAGGAGAAAAAAAAGCTACAGCATACATAGTAGCCGTTGTTTGAACATCAAAAGTGGAAGCCAGCACTGGCATAACTCAATCTGCTAAACTACTAGTCTATCTTGATGAAATTTAGTTAAATCAGACTGCTTTGAAAATATATGCTAAGAATATATGCTAAAATATATGCTAAAAATATTAAAAACTCATCAAAAATACTCATCAAAAATACTCATCAAATAGCTTCTAGAAGACTAAATGCAGATTGTAGACACAGCATTAGATGGAAATTTAAATGCAGCTATTCCTTGCAAGGCCAAAAAAATAGATTTAATTAGGAAACTTAAGTCTTTCTAAAGAAACATACGGACCAAATTAATTTATCTTTACATAAAAGAACATGTTTGACAAAGGAAGGGATTGTTTCTGAAACTACTGATCCTGTGTCTTGATAAAAGACTAATGTAAATATTACTAGTTAGGTTTTCACCAAGGTGGATATGCTAGAGAGAAGAAAGCAAAATAAAATTAATATACAATTATATAACAGTCTTCACAGAACAGTAACGTCAGAACTACAATTCTCAAACACATAAGCAGATGATTATCATCTTTTAAATGTGTTTCTATTCAATATGAAAGCCAAAACACATCACTTTTAAGCAACCAGAGGTTAAGTAACAATGAAACACCAAGAACATATTCATATGCTCCAAAACAGAAACAACCAAATTTTCAGTGACTCACAGCCACTAGTATCAGATTTGGTAGATCAGTACAAACTTTAAAAGCGAGACAGCAAATTGTCAGAAACATTGCCAGGTAAAAATACTTCAAAAATTCATCTGTATTATTCTCAATCTTAATTACCAGGTTTACAATAGTCACTGTACTTAAAAACATATTGCCAGTCCTCCTTCTTGACAGTATTTAATTTTACTACAGCTTACACTTCTCACTTGATCTTTTCAGGGGACAGTTTCCAGCGTGGCACACTGCAGGATGATAAGGACTGAGCATGAGTCAGCTCAGAAGGAAGGGAAGGCTCAAACCCACCAGCAAAGAGGGAGCCCAAGAGGTGGTGGTTGGTTTTGTGACAGCAAGCAAATATTGCTCTTTTCTTTAATGAATGAGGTGAGGTGGGGTGGGAAGGTATCAGACATCTGTCAATTCAAACTAGGAAACAGGATTTCCCCCCTCAAGAAGAGTGTACCAAAGGCATTACTAACAAAGTTGCAAATTCTCATCCAGCAAAGACAACTGTCACAGTACAGAGAGACATTGTCTGAGTGGGCACTTGACAGGGATGGAAGCAGCTAAGTTGATTCCATGCTGGTGATTCTTTCTGCAAGCCATAATCCAAGTGAAGCTTCTTCTGAGAAGAGTCAAAACACATGCACTCATGGCCCAAGAGTTGGCCCTACAAAACTGCATGGGCTGAGGCAGTCAGATGGCATCCAGAGGAATAGGAGGAAACTGGCCCACTTGAAATGGGAAGAATAAAGGGGAAAAAAACCAAAAGAAGCTGGCCTATTGTGGCTAGAAACCAGCAAAAGATGAGTAGCAATTACAACAGAATTTTGGGAGATTATCCTTAGAAATCTGGAATGTCAGCAAAAGCACCCTGAATTTTTGTTTCTGAAAGAGAGAACTACAAGGCAGCTGAAACAAAGTTGCTGCATGAAAAGAATGGGAGAAGCTGCATAGATCACAGATTCAAGTTGTCTCAAGATGCAGTCATTGCATTATGAACGCCAGCTCTTTGCCTTTCATTTTCTCATGTTATTAATGTGAATGTATTTCCCCAAATTCTTCCTGTGACAGTAAGACAAAGAACTGACATTGCTATAGCCATGTGAGGCACTGTTGAATGAGTAATCTCCCAGCTGATTCCATAGAATACAGACCACATAAAAATTTAGGTTTTTTGTAAAAAAACTAAAAGTCTGCTTTGGCGTCTGCTAACCCAATTGCAAGAAAAACATGATTCTTATTTCCAAAGCATCTACACAACTCTTATGCCTCATTCACAGCTTCAGACAACTACAAGGTTTATCAGTAACATCACCAAACTTCACTCAACATTACACTATTCTCTAGAGCTGCAGTAGAACAGAAAGCCTTTCCTTAGAGCTTTAGCTAAAGCAAAGTAGAGGACTATTAAACAGTTCCTATAGAGAAAGGTCATTACAGAACTTCTCTATTTGTAGCAAAGATTCTCCTTTCTTTCCACAAGCCTATGTGTTCTTGAGCACTTTACAGATGCTCAAATCTACAATTCCTGTATTTCCCTAGTCAGAACGTGCTGTGTGAGTACAGGAGATGTAAAATTCTAAGTAGATATAAATAACAGAAGCCAGAACTACCCCTATCTCTATCTACATATATATCCTTATGAGACTTCCTTGTAGAGGGACAGCTCAGAGCAAAATCAACCCATTTGATTTTGTTTCGTGTCTCAAACATACAAAAAAGTCATCCTAATAAGTCCACGTTGACCAAAAAAACCCTTAAATCTGTAAAATGAAAATTCCTTTATAATTTAAAGTCAGTCAAGTAGGATTACAGGTTTTAAGGTAAACTGTCAAAGCTGTAGCATTTCCCATATTTTAGTCCCAAACCAGGTTAGACTATTTACCCTCTCTTCTCACAATGAAAGAGCACAAACACCAAGAACCTGTTCTCCAAGGACACATGGTACCTGTGAGGAGAGTGTCACAGGCAAGATGCATAAGGGCCCTAGGTAACATTTAAAGCCTAACTCAAAGCTTAATGAAATTGATGACCACAAAGTATGGCGAAAAATGGATAAAACTTATTTTAAACATTTCATTAAACACAAACAACCAACCCGAAAAACAAACCCAAAACCAAAGCAAAACACAACAAACACAAGACAAAAAAACCCAACACATGCCTGTCGAACCTGAGGCTTGGGTATGTCAGGTCTTGGCACAGAAATCTGTACTTTACATATATTTTAATTTTTTTGGGTACCTTACAACCATGAGCAGTAAACCAAAACATTTTCTGTAAGGTTAACACATCTACAGAACCATTGTTTTGAAACAGCAAAGTATTTTCTGTATTTTAAACATACAAAAGTAAAAGAGCACAAATTCAGAGCACTATCCATCTCACTAGGAATAGATAATATAACACAACATCACTCTACTGTATCAGATCATACACCATAAACATTTATCAAGACATTCATCCAGGAAACATGGAAACAAGCTAGTTTGGAGGGAGACCTTGTACTCCAGCAAGATGATTACAGACATCAATTATTTGACTATGGACATATGATAGTAGTGATACAAATTTATATTGTACAAAACAGAAGCTAGTGGTGATACAAGTTTATATTGTACAAAACAGAAGCAACGCATATGAGACAGCCAGATTTTCCTGCCAGGGCTCTAATGTTAACCTGCTTATCTGAAATGAGAAACACCTTTACCATTAAATAAACTGTGACTGTTTCCTTGTAGGAGGGGAAGGGGAATCCCCATCCCTTCCCACTCTCCAGCTTTTCCTACAGCATCCTTTCAAGTCTCATAATTTTAATACTGGCTCTTTTAAATGCCAGTTTTTTCCTTTCTTTTTTTGCCAAAAGACTTGTTTTCCTTTAGCAGACAGAGCAGAGGCTGGAAAACATTCCTTCCTACACAGTTGCAAAAGAACATGCCACACTTACATGAGATTCAAACCAATCAAAACTTTGGGCTACAAAAAACCAGTCAGATCTAACAAAATAAGCTAAAACCCAAAACAGGGCAATTTCAATTTTAGAAGAAAGTAGATTCCAACCATTCCTGTCATCTTTCTTGGTCTTCAATCTAAAGAGAAAAAGAAAAAGTGATTTCACCAAAGGCAAAACATTTCAGGTTTCCATAACAAGGCAGGAAGGTATGATTAAGCAGTTGCCTGTGTATGAGATGCATTTTTTTTTTCTCATATGAAACAGAGAAAGAAAAAGGCAATTATAACACAGAACTTCAGTATGAGGCTCTGTGGTTGAGAAAAAAAAAAAATGAAGTAATTTTAAAACGTTTGCCAGACGACTTCAAGCATTTCCTTTCTCATTCCAGGAGCTGGCATACAAACTAGGCACACCTTATAAACCCCACCACCTCCTGGCCCTAATACATTCCAGTTTTTGCTTCATTAAAAAAAAAGAAAGTTAAACAGCACATGTATAAAAGTATGCCCAAACATTTACACACATACCTATCACAAAAAGACTGATAGTAGTACTAAAAATAGATGCACGCCTTGCTTCAAGGTGAGAATAAAAGCATGTTTTCACTTGGAATTAAAGCACAATGAATAAAGGCACTGACAGAGATCAACACTCTACTCACAGATTCAGGGCATTTCTCCACAAACGGCACAAAAATCTCCAGTCATCTTTTGTTCATTGATGTATTCTTTTCTGTCAGTTGTGGTGGTCTGCTGGCACCACAACAATATTGCCTTTTACCTGAAGATAGCTGTGGCCTTCAGAAATATATTCTGGCATGCTTACAAGTCAGGAATTTCTAAACTATTTGTAGTTTGAAGCTTTAGGTTCTGATTCCGTGACTTCTTCTTAGAAAAACTGATTCACTGAAAGCAAGTAAGTCTCCTTATTGGTTCCAAAATCTTCAATCAATGATTAAGGATTATATTGATATACTGCCAATACAGAAATTCAAGTGACATGTTAACATCATTAATGTTCCCATCCAATCCTGTAATGAATTTCAAGTAGCCTGACCAACAGGTGTCTGTTCAAGGATAGTAGAAAGAGGCCATAGTGCCTGCTAATCAAGAAGGGAGGGAAAAAAATAGAGGGAGGGAAGTAGAAGTCTGTTATGTATTTATAATAGGAAGGAATAGCTATTTGTTGCCTTGTTCAATGTGTCAGCACTACCAATGTAGTGATTTTCAGCTGAAGAGACTTCATTTTGGAAGGGTGGAGAAGGAAATGCTTTCTTCCATATCAGACTCAAACATGAAACCATTTACCAGTCATATGTTTCAGCTGAAGCTCCTTGCCCAGTTTCTAAACTTACATTGAGAGTCACCTTCCCTTCACCCCTGTTAGAGTCTGTATTTTGTCCTTGCCTGGGCAAGTAACACAAGTCCCATTCATCTGTGGGACAAACATGGTTACATGAGGGCAAGCAGGAGAGTTGACTTTCCTAGCCTGCATCCTGAGTAGGCATCTAAAATAGCTTTAACTGTCCCACCACTACCTTCATTACAGGCTTGGGTTGGGTAGAACTGGCCACGCCAGAGAAGGAAGAACTGTGTTTTAGTCTAGACACAGCATTTCCCCTTTCCTTTACCGTGGTCCTGCTTCCAGCAAAGATCCTTTAGCCAGGAGATTAAAAGAGTACATTGCTGTGAAAGAGCAAACAAACCTACTAGCTCAAAAAAGGAAGATCTCAGAACAAAGCAGCTGTGGTACAGCCTGGTATTCACCAGATTTCCCTTCCTGAGCCTTTCCCCATTCCTAAAAGGGTAGGAGTAAGCATCCTAGAATCACCCTTAACACTGACCTGAAAAAGGAGATCTTTGTAACCAGTCTATTACAAGGGCAAACATCCATGTGTAACCAAACAAGCTCCACCTCAAGAGCTCCAGTTCTATACTGAACTGCTCTCAGCTTCCAGTTCCTCTCAGGCCCCCACCTGTTTCTTGACCACTGTAACATCACCAGTGCCAGAGCAATTTGTACAGCCTGCATTCAGCTGAGGCACCAGAGCCATCCTTCAAACACAGGCACTGTCCTGGACTGATGGGAGGAAAAGACTAAGGTAACACACCTTGCAAGGGACTGCTGTGCTGACCCACCCCCAGCTGCCAGGGGCACAGGGCTGCATGAATTCTGCTGCCTGCTGTGCATTCTTTAATATTTCCACAGTTTTAAAACTTTATTATTTATTTTGAAGCACAAAATTAAACCAGAAGATTTGGGTGAACGCCATCATACTTAAATCCTGACTACGGCAGGAAGACTTCTCTTTAAAAATACTACTCATTACTGCTGGATGAACTCCAAATATACACTCCACGAGCATTCAGAAACAGAATTTAAAAAAGACTAGTAAGCGCTTGTTTCTGAGCATGCCATGTCAGCGTGATCCATGAAACATGGTCACCATCATCATCTTAGAGTAACAGCACAACATCCAAGGTGCCTTTGCTGTTCCTTCTCTCTTCTCAGTTTTAACCACACAAGTTTTAGTCCTTAATATGGTAGTCCATATAAGCTATAATCACTTCGTTATTTTCCACAGCTACTTGAAAAACTAATTTTCTACCAGCTGTGAAGTCTAAACAGCCAACTACAGACCAGAACAGTTCAAGATTTAGGGGGTAATTGTATGATATCCATCTTTTTCAGCTTGTTCTGGCCTGTATTCCCAGTGCCAGAAATATCAGCAGCTGGTGAAAGTCAGATCATCATGTACTTACTACTTCCATGCTGACAAGATGTGGTCACAACATGAAGAAGCAGAGATACTGAAACCCAGAACTCCCCACCATAGGTTTGTATTTTCACAAGATCAATAAGATCTGCATTTTAATGACAGAAATGTTAATTTTTTCTCCCAAATCTTCAGAATCCCTTCTTTCCCACCTTCTCCCATCCCACCCCAGCAGTATT
This sequence comes from Cettia cetti, assembly GCA_013401135.1. Classification (NCBI taxonomy): domain Eukaryota; kingdom Metazoa; phylum Chordata; class Aves; order Passeriformes; family Sylviidae; genus Cettia; species Cettia cetti. The sequence goes on along the minus strand of VZUI01049189.1, from coordinate 31,189 downwards.
AGGAAGCATTAGCTGTTATCAACAGGGGACAAACCTGCTTCCATACTAGCTCAGGCACCTCTGACCCATCTGGTTTAGCATTCCTACTGGCATCTAAGCTCAAATTAATAGTAAGTTGTACTAGGAATTAAATGGAAATCAAAATGGAAATTGTGTGGGCTGAAAAATCATCTTGTTCTCTGAGAACTAACCATTTTTATTTCAAAACTAGGTGACACTTTTATAGTTATGTTTTGGTCGCAGGTTTACTAAAAAGATAAGGATCACACATATCATGTTTCTTTCTGCAGCTGCATGGCCATTCTTAATTTAATTTTTTGGAAAGAGTTCAGTTTCCAGTGTTGTAAAAATACTATTACTTCCATTTTCTCTCCCTACAAGAACAAGTCAGCCTTTACTTTGAAGGGCTTACACATGAAGTTACAAGAAAAGCTTCAAAAGTGAGTAACCAGTTCACCTTCAGACGAGTCAATTCTAAAAAGTTTGACCCAAGAACAAATCCACCCGAGCACACATGGAGGAGACCTGCTTTCACACCTGAGCAATGCAGGGGTGCTCAGATGCAGCTAGGCGCTGCTCGAAGCTCGGCGCAGCAGGTTGCAGCTTCCCCGTGGGCTCTGATCCCGTCGGGCAGTGCAGCCGGTGCCTTGGGGGAGTGTGTACTGTATTGCTGAGCCACTGTATTGCTGAGCCACTGTATTGCTGAGCCACTGTATTGCTGAGCCACTGTATTGCTGAGCCACCTCGCGGCACAGGCGCTGCACTACAGCACCGCCAGCGTGCCCAGCTGCTGCTCGGCCCACACCCGAGCACGAAAAGAGCGTCTAAGGTGCTCAGCCTCAGCAGCCTAGTGAAGCAGCATTCCCTCTGCAAGAAAAACACGAATTCTGCAAGTTAAGCGGCACAAGATCAACGTGCTGTTGTCAATCGCCCTTTTCTAAAGCCCTCGGTTATTCCAACCAACAAATCTTTACAAACCAAGCTGCTTTGTAAATTCTTATAGCCACCGTCAGTCTGTATATACGTAATGCCTCATGAATTGTACCCCATAATATCAGCTGAAAAACCACTCAGCTATATGAAATTCCCCCAAAAGAAAAACGAGAGCATGCTTTTTGAAGACTGACTGCAAAGTACTTTCGCATGAAAAGCTTTCATACAATTTCATGCATCATCTTCAGGACAAAGTCCTACAATCCAAGGTTTGCTCCAAAACTGTTAAATTGTTGGGCCAATGTAATTTAAGTGAATCAAAGACAGAAAGTAAATGTGGGTCTTCTGAGGCCTCAGATAAAAAGGAAAGCATTTTTACTGCAGAGTGTCCCTAGACATCAATCCATACACATGACCTCACCGAATTCCCTGCACACACAGGATAACCAACAAAGATAGTGTCAGGGCAACACTAGTTACTCCAAGTCAGCTCTCATGTAACATTTCATTCCACAGTGATTTATTTCTGCTTCTACATCCTAAGACAGTACCAAAACACACAGCTGTTTTTTAAACAAAATGAGCATTCTATGACCAGTGGCAATGTAATCTTCTTACCACTCCACTGTAACCATTACTTCAGGAGATCCTTCATGGAATAATTATAGTTTTACATTGTTGCCCCTTCTGTCACCACTGAAAGACAGTAGCTTTTAAGAGTTAAAAAAACCCCGAACAAGCCACAACAAACCCAACACCTCACACACTTCAAGACATTTTAGATAGTTGTTTACCACTATATACTACCCACACTGTTCATAAATGGTTTTTGTACACATACTACATATAAGGTATAAAGAAATACCAACATGCTAACTACAAAATTATAAAAAATGAGTTCCAAGCCTCAAAACACAGGAAAACTCATCACACAAGACCCTGGCAGAACACAACATACCACTTCTAGACAAATAAATAACAGGCAACCTCAACACAGTACAGCAGTACCAAGAAGCCATAGTTTTTCCATCAGCCCCAAAAGTTTCAAAGTAATGGGAAGGATTTACAAGGCTTTAACCAGCTTTCTAGTCTTTTCATAGACATTAGGAAAATGCTAATAAGTAGCATTGTCGGGATATGGCCCACCAGATACTTCCCTGGAACAGCCATAGTGCAATTGACAGAAGAGTAAAAATCATGATTTATTTACTTACTCCCTTAATTGTTTCCCACTCTATCCTTTACTGAAGTCATAAAACCACAAATACTAACCCTTCTTTCTAGTTCCTTAACAGTCTTGAGAGAGATGGTATGAAGATAACCACAGCACAAATGCAGAGATCCTCTAACACAGGCTCCTGCCCATTTCCTACCACCATCTTCATTTTGCCTTCTTCCTTCCCTCCCTTACCAGAAAACTTCCTAGAGCTTATAAAGTTTCAGGTTTCCTCACTCATGCAGCAAAAAAAGTAATGAGGGTTGGCACTAGCAAGACAAGACACAATTGGAAGCTGCAAAACATTGGCTTGAAGCCCACAGCTGAAGAGAACAGCTTAATCAGCTCAATCTAAAAAAGCTTTTCTCTCAACTGATGCCTTGAAAGCTGTTAAGTGAACAGCTAAAAAGAAAAACTATAGACAGGTCTTTGAGTGGGCTTGAGGGCAATCCCAGACACTTTTCAATCTCAAAATAGCTATCCCTATCCCCATAAGCTTCCAAAAACCTTTTAGACAGACTTGATTTACATTCATGAAATTTTTCAATTCTTCTCTGTATCATAATCTCACTTGGGTTACTAATTTGGAACATTCAAATCACCCCACGACACAGATATTGAAACTTGGGATAAAAACACTCTGGACAAAACCCAAACTATTTAACTACTTTGTGCTGCGTTTCAGTAGGAGGAAAGCATCTGTATTATGTTTGTGGATTCAGGTTTTAACTACAATGTTAAAGAACTGCTTTTTCCTAAGGCTGGAAAACGTGTTTCTAAATTTGCAATCTGGACTGTTTCAATTGCCATCAACAGCCTGAATCAATGCAGTTTTAAAAATACAGTGCCCAAGCACTAATGTTAACGCATTCACTAACTGATGCATTGTTTCCTTGCAGCAAATATCCAGATCAATTCACAATTAAAACTTTGGGAAAAAAAAATTAAGATTCATTTCCCCTTTTATTTTCCCTCATGAATTCTGGAGTTACTGCAGAAATCATTGACATTTTACATCATCACAATCACTTGACTTGAAAGACAATGTCTGCTGCATTCCATGACACATCTCTACCTGCTTGCAATGATTTGGGATAAAGACTACAGCTGATAATAACAGTATTTTCACATTTAATAGAAGTTAAATAACCTTGGCACTAATAACACAAGATTGCACAAACAGGAATGGATACGCTTTAAGCAGTAAACAAGTTGAATGTTTGTTAAGATCCAAATTTTGCAGAGGTGTAAATTGCATTACAATAAATAGTCAACTTTAGATGTTAATGTTTAAGTTCAACCTGAATATGCTAACTTTTCCCACATAGGCAGAAAGCTTTAAGAGCTTTATGCTGACATTTACGACTGTATCTGAATACCCAAGAATGTTTTAAAAATGGCAATGTGTTAAGTAAACACTGCATATCAGCATAGCATTCTACATTGATCTTGCTCCTAAAATAATAAAAATTAATGAATGCTGATAGAAGGCACATTTAGAAAAGAACCAATGTATTAAAATGTTAGAACATTAGGCTATTACTATTTTCTATACTAATACTGTAACATTAGTATATTAATATTTTCAAAACAATGCTCTGTTCTTCACAGTGCATTGAGTTCCATGACAAAACGAATAAGAAATACTCAAGAACTAAAAGAAAAAAAAAAAACTGAAACATTTCTGGAGTGCCCAAATTAAAACTCTACAGCAGCCAGACTTTTAATCCCAGGACTTAATCACCATAAAAGATACTCACCCATCTACATAACCATCACCAAAAAATAGGATTAGGTTTAAACATCTTCAAGCAAAATATATCCACACTTCCCAAAAAGCAAATCACAGACAGGCATTGTGAGGGGTGCTTTCACACAGTGAGAATTTTTTTTTTAAGATCTGAAACTTAGCACTATTGCTCAGGAAGAAAAAGGCTTGTACACAGGGTTTCTGCACACCAGTAAATATGCAATACAAAAATGCCTGCTAAACTTCCCTAAAACAGCTGATTCATATCTCAGCTGCCTACAACATCTCTAATCTATATTTAGAAAAATATCAAAATCTCTTTAATAAAAGGAAATGCATCTCCTCTGTCTAGACATCCAATTTAAGAGAGCAATGCTTTTTGGATTTCAATTAAAGAACACATATGCCAGAAACTTCTTTCATCTAAAATTTTTGAAACTCACACAGTAGTTTACTCATGAAACTAAACCTGCAAATACAAACCAACTATTTATTTTCCCTTCCAAAGCAACAGTAAGTTCAATGACCTGTCCTGTGTAAAAATGCCACATGATCCTATATTGTAGGCTTCAGCTGTTGAGAGTTACATAAATATTTATCCCAATAAATTTTTTGAGTGTTGTTAACTATTTTATATACATTGTCTAAAATTCTGACTTTTGTTCCAGAACTGCAATTTCTCCAAGAACTCTTCTGATGGAAAGTCATGGTTTCATGAAGAGCACTTCAAACTGGACAATTCTCTGCAATGTTAAAACAGGTCTGGATTTTAACACTCAGCTGGCAGCAGCTGGGGTTACCTCAAGGCTGACATGCTAATACCAGCATGCATTTGCACTTGGATTGAGAAATATGAACTCTCAGCTTTGAAGGGTTAAATAAGGAAAAAAGGAGGCATTGCTTGCCAAGGGACTACCTGAAAAGCAGCAACTCCTATGGCTGTGCTTTTAACCCTGACTTCCCCAAAGCTGCAGAGGGGTACAGGCAACACAAGACTAACACTTAACACATAAAAGCTATTGACATCTCTTTTTTCTTGCAGGAATTAAAAAACAAGAAACCTATAGCCTGAAACTATCTTGAACTGTACATTCCCACAGCAATGAAATTTAATTGATAATCACAATCTCATCAAGATTATGAACAATCAAGTCACTAAACTCAGGGGAGCAGGGGGAAGCTACACATCTGCTTGTGCATTTAGTGGTTTGGGCTTTTATGAAAGCACAGAAGTAGGAATATGACACATCACAACTGTTGCTTCAATTTTGTGCTTCACATTAATTATAGAACCAAAGTAATTTACTGACTTCTCCGTCAACAGGAAGATAATCCAGCAGTTCTAGATCATGACATGATTGCTTGACCAAACTTTCACAGGAAATTCTTACGGCTTTTAGCAGCTCCTTTAAGTCTTTATGTCACTTCTCATTTTAATGTATCTACTGAACTTATGCAAAGTTCAAGGAAAAAAAGAAATATTTTTAATTTTTACTCTGCAAGAGTAATTTTTAAGAAGCCAGATATATTAGCATGCACATTTATTTTCAACTGGAGCATATTAACACTGAAAAATATTTTCATTCTACAGTAAGGAATATAGGAATCCAGAAACTAGTTTTTCCTTTAAGCAGATTACCCAACTACGACTGACATAAGTACTCAGCAAGGGAGCTGTGGTGCAGTCCCAAGTCAGTAAATTTAATAGCAACCCATTCACCATATTTATTACAACAGTTTTGGCTTTATAAAATTGTTTTGCCAATAATTCTGATAAAACAAAGCTCAAACTAGAGACAAGCTGTTTTATAAAATATGAATGGCAGGACACATTTTAGCAAAGTGAAATCTCCCCACAAGGGAGCTGTCAAATACGTAATCACTTTAAAAGTATATTAAATGTTTCTAAGACTATATATGGCATGTAAACTAGCCATTTTACTATTAGGACCCTACTTTGGTAAAGCTTTATGCAGTATCTATTTCATTGCTGTTTACCAGATGAGTTTCTTTAAGACACAGCACAATAAACATGCTAAGGATCTTTAAAAATGGCAAATTTCAGGGGATCTTTGTGGTAAGAACAAAAAAATACCACTCAAAGACTAACATAATTCTGGCTACAAATATGGATCATACTTGAAGAATTTTCCTAAGACTAAAGTGTTCTTTGCTGCTAGAAATAAAGACAAAAAAACAATTACAGCAAGAGAAAAAAAAAAAAACAACCAAAAAAACAACACAACCAACCAACAAAAAAACCTCAATCTTGCAACCAACACAAATCACCTACACAGAATGGGAGATGGAATTATTCTGTTTTATCCCCATACCAGCCAGAGTTTATGTTCTCATGCATGTGTTTTAAATATGGCCATTTTCATAGTGTAACTTCAGAAGCATTTTATTGCTAAAAAAACCAAAAACAGAAAAACTCCCAACAAAACAAAACTGTTTAGAAAATTCAGTTAAAAAGATCTGTCCAACAACTTCCTATATTTGATAGAAGCTAGCTCAGATAAGAATACCAAGCAGTCGCATTTTCTGGCGAATGTAATTGCATAGCAAAAAAGTTCTCTTAATTGAAGCTGCCCACAGCTTCTAACCATGAATCATTTAGTTTAAGTGTACTCATGCAGAAAAACCACTGATATTTTAAAAATTATAAAATTATCTCCTGATTCAGTGAAAGACTACCATTCATCATGGCATCTCTCTAGAACTACTAAGATTATTACTCAGCATAGAAACAGCTTGAGTCTTGAGCTAGTTAGGACTTATCTTTTACAAGGAAAATTCCAGGTAAATCAAACTTTTCATGGGAATATTCTAGGGAGAATATCTACTAAGAAAAACATCGTGGTTTGCTGAGCACATGGGCTTTTGCTTTGGGTGTTAGCCACTCCCAGACTTTGGGGAAGCACTTGTATATGGTCTTTACAGACAACCAGTAAACAATATTTACTTGTTTAATCTGAGCAACTAGTGCAAGAAAAACAATTTGGATGATTAAGTGAAAATATGTTTCAGAGAGTCACTTGTCAGAGAGGTGAGAACCAAATTGCAAGTTTCACTAAGCAGACAAGAAGCAAATATATTACAATTTTAGATGCCCGCAAAGGAAAAATAAGGGAAACAAAACAAAAAAAAAAAATAGAGAACTAATTCTTATCAAGCTGATTACCATAAAGTGGGTTGCCCCCACTTTAGCAGCCAGAAGCTGACAAGTTTCACTTTGCATACAAGTTATATCAAGCACAAGCAAGAACATTTAAGCATAAAAATAGAGAAGATGCTGCCGCCCACATCAATTCTTTGTGGTTTAATCAAGGTTGATTCATGGTTAGACTGTTCCAACCCAAGCCCTAGTGTACACAAAATTACAGATTAATGAGATACTGTAAGAGATGTTGCTCTGATTTAAGGTGGGCATTCCTTATGTGACCTTTCTCAGAGGAAGATGCTGTGACAGCAATTGAAGGCTAAACGGAGAAACTGCACTCAAACAGGTCTAGGATCTTGTCTTTTCAGACTACCAGCTAAGGATCTCAACTGTCAACAAAAAAGTTATTTATTGAAGTGTTGCCTCTCTAATATAAAATTCTATACTCCTTCTGTACATATCATCTCAAATAATTATAAATGTCTTTTGCATTGATCTGTGAACAAATTGACCTTGCAGACTTGCAAACGCCCCCTCCTTCCTGATGACAGTCAGCCAACACAACCTATTTGAAGCCTCAATATTCCTTGCTGTGCAGTCTCCTCATTGCCATAGCTCACAGGAATTTCCCAGGCTTCAAGAAGAAGCATTCCCACATGGATGTGCTGCCAAATCAAGCAAAGGTGCTGAGTACACATTTTCAACACAACAGGCACAGTATAAGCAGCAGTCTTAGACTTTCACACCCACTATTGTGCTAAGCTTTTATTTAAAAGCCTGTAAATGTAAGCATATGGAAGGTGACAACAGTGCTGAAGATCAAGATCTATTAAACAAAATCGTTGCATATAAGAAAAAAAATTATCACACCACGTTTCCCTACTAAGCACAGAGAATATTTGACTATGATAGGTTTATTCTAAGTGTTTTCACTTAAAGACCACAAATCTCTTCAAACACTTGAAAGATAAAACACAGCTTATGCTGCTTTAACTTTAGACTACCTGTTACCACAGAAACTGCTACTCAGTTAGCAAGAGAAAAGAGCTTTAAACATATCAGTAAGTGTTTAGAGCAAAAGGTATCTCCCATTTTGTGGGGGCTTGCAGCAGGGAGTGGATTCCCCTGTAAAGGAGGGCAACAAATTAAGGAAGATAATGAAGATACTCACAATGCCTAATTTTTCCCCAGACTGAGGGAGCAAAAGAGAAAGTTGAAACTGTGGCAGAATTCCAAAGTCCACTTTATTACACAAAGATGCATGAACCAAGGTGATGCCACACAGTGGTATGATAATCTAAGCAAAGAAATGTGGTTCAATCCAGAGAGCAGTTCATGTTTTTTACTACTGCTAGCAGTTCTGATACTCAGAGGACTCATCCACTAGGAAAGGACAGAGTTGTCATTCCATTGTTCGTCACATACACAACAGGCAAGAAAAGAGACAAAAACATAGAAGAAAAAGGCTGGACATCTGATGCTTTAGGATTTCCAAAGGTAGCCTCTATCCCTCAACCATTTTTCACTCTAAGTGGAATCTTTCAACATCTGTAAAACTGAGAATAGTACACTCAATATGTCCTCAACTCAGTATAAAGTGTTTCCAAGCTGAAAACAGACCTCTGGGATAAAGCAAAATGAAAAAAGATGTGAGAAACCAAATAATGTGGCATCACTTCATTTATCATCCTATTATAGTGAAAAATGCACAACTTGTTAGAAACATCAGGGGACAAACACAAAAGAAACCTTGCATACAAAAAAACAGTAAGAAAACATTAGACTGTAGAAGCCTATTTCATTCTGCAAGTTTGTTTTCCTTTAATACACACAAGTCAGCCTTACTGTGAAACTACCATCTGCTTTTCAAAGCTATTTATCCTTTGGTGCTGTATTTTAAAAAATGCTATCAATAACTCCTCTCAGAACATGATTTCAACACAAGATTTCAAAAAAATGTTTTTTGAATAAAACCAAAACTTATCTAGCTCAACTTATGCAATGAGGTTCAAGACTTTTTAACATGTATCTAGTCAAAGCAGTACTCAATTATGGTATGAATTTAAATCAGAAAAAAAATTTCAACCTACCAGATTTGAGCCTTTTTTAAGCATTATTTATATTAATTCATCAGGATCCTGTTCACTGCTTTGTCTAATTAAAAGCTTGCCATTTATATTTCTGCAAAACTTCTACAATAAATGAATGTATCAGCTACAGCCTGTGCTGTCTTGACCTATTCATATAATATCAATTGCAAGCAAAAATAATAGAAACCAATCAGACATCAGTAACGAGCATAGCAGGACTTTCATTCCCAGGTAAGCTGGAAAAACGACCTTCAATAGTGGCAAGGTAACAAACAGACTGTTCAAGTGAACATGTTTGATCTTACTCTAAATAACCACCATGTTGTATTCTTTGGCTGTTATAAGATACATTTTGCCCCTAAAGTTAACTACAAGTTCCTCTATGAACACCTGCTAAAAACTCACAAAAGAAAATCAGTTCACACAGCCAGCACTTCCAGAAAACATGAGGCTAAATTAAATCTCTGTATCCAGCTCACTGTAATTTACAAGTCTTTACAATACACCCAACGAATTACATGCCCTCCCTATTTTAATACCATTTTAAATTGCATTTTTATATTTTACCTTACTAAAATTATTTAAAAGTCTTACTATCAAAGCAAAAAACCCCAACAAAGCAAAACAAACAAACAAAAAAAACCCGAAGTCCTCAAATCCCCCTTTCCAATCTCTAGATAAAAGGCTCTATGTTGGTCTGATGAATGGTTGTGACCCAAATCAAACCTTGGGAAATGTACCCAATTGTGGGAGGCAAGGAACCTCACTAAAGGAAGCAAATAGACTATTAGTCTCCTATCACAACTTTTACACAATCAAATAGACTATTAGTCTCCTATCACAACTTCTACACAACGATATTTTTCTCTGTATTTATCAATATTCCCTTGTTCTGTTACACCAATCCTTTACTATGAGAAAAGCAATACTTTCAAGAAGAATTGCAAGGTCTCATTTTTAAATGGGTGTTCCTTTCAGACAAGAGAACAATTTTCAGAATACTTCCATTTCTAAACTAATAGTTATTCACATCAAAATATACCTTTGTAAGTCTTGAAGCTCCAGCTTATTATTGAGACTGTGAGAGTCAAACCTAAAATCAGTTTTTATTAACTTTTTAAAAAATGCTTTCTAGCAATGGCAACACTTTCCAGGACATTTCACAAGTTTTCCATAGCAAATTGCTGTTTTTAGCAATATTGCAAGAATAGGGAAAATACTACAATTTTCAGGTTTGTAAAAAACAATCAGGAATTCAACTGTTTTTTTTTTTTTTTTCCCCAGGGGAGTGAAGTTATTAATAATTCAGTAGCCCAGTTATTATATTTCTGATTTCATAGCTCTAGTAAACTGACCCATGAACTTTGAGTGTCATACATTCCCAGTCTTGGTAATGTAACTTTCAACACTTCAGTCAGTGGTCTTAGCTAAGGTAGTTCCTTAAACAAAAGTATTTTTATTTAAGAAAGGTCTTCCAAAAAAGCAAAAAGAAGCTATGAATACTATTTTTTTAAAGAAATGCACATTTATAATAAAACCTTTACCCTAAAATATTACTGACATTATAAATTATATGCTCATTATAATGACTTAACCTCTCTCTTATTTGAGCAAAGTGTTACCCAACCACTTGAATCTACAGCCTGTCCCACAAGATTGAACAGGTGGCCAAAGCCCTAATTTTGCTTCCCTTTGCTGTTTATTTGGAAACCATTAAAATAAACTGTGAACAAAAATATCCTTTAGAGTACTAGACACCTGCCATTAAAAAACTCATTTTCAGTTAGTGTAGCAATGCCACCAGGAGCTCTTCAAACTTGGCTAGCTTATCTCCAAGATTCGTTTGCCTCTACTGAGGAGTGAGAAATTACTTTTTCCAAGGGGGGGGGCGGGGAAGAAAAGTGGGGGAAAGATACTCTTTGTGCTAGAGAGATACTCCTAACAGCTCTACTGTGAATATCCAGCTTTGAAGATAATCTGCTTGAATGACTACTTTGCTCTAATTCTTGCATGCTGCTGGCTGTAGGACACTTCTAATTAGAGTGCAGTGACTGGTTAAGGTAAATGAATTGACCTGCACAGCAAAAGACAAAAATCTTTTACTGCTTTAATTCCTCCCCCTCAAATACGCATACCTTATCTCTAAGAAGATGACTAAAATAATTCTGAATAACAGAAAACTTATGTGCTACTTTGCACATTTTAGCCAAGAGAGATTTTCAGTGAGTTTTTTGTCTGTTGTAAATTTAATACAATTAAAATGTATATACCTAAGTGCCTCCATATAATTAAAACCCTTGGAAATTAATTGTACTACCGGACTCAAGACTCAACAATGTCCTGCAAAAGTTAAAGCAGGACATTGTTGCTAGATATTTGAAAGGCTAGAGATCCTAAAAAACTGGAGGAAGCTGCTAGCTAGACACCTAGGACTTTATTGAAAACTTTCCACAACAGCAGCTTCTTCAGCAGGTGCACAGAGAATATTTACTTCACTTGAATTTATTCCACTTGCAAAATTGAATAACAGTTCTTATAAAGCTGAAAGCAACTCTAAATAGAAATTCTGAAAGAAAAACTTTCTAATCTATAAAACATAGCTAGAGAATCTTGCACTTGTTGGCAGGAAGGCTTCCACTCTGAACACCTTTTAAAGGTGCAGAGAAAGGAAGAAAGCTATGAAAGAAGCCTCTGCTTATCTCATTTAAAACCACTGATGATCGCCTGATGGGTGGTACCTTCCCTTTCTGTTGTTTTTGGCTGTAGCCCAGCTCCCAAGCTGAAACTCCCATCTTCACTCCTCTCCCCCAAGAGACTTAAAACTGCTTTACGTAGAAAGATTTCCAACTGCTGGCGCTTCAGTCAGTTTAACTGAGTACAGGTCGACCCCAACCACAGGAAAATATTACAATGCAGTAAACAAGCAAAGGACTATTAATTCATAATGCTAAGAAGAATAAATAAAGCCAAATATGTCTCTATTAATAAATATATTTCAAAAAGAGTAACAGTCTCCTGATTAAGTGAAGTAATACCAAAGATAACACAAAACCTGTATGTTTAACCTATATTAAATAGTCAGCATGTTTCATAATATGTAGGCTTCGAAAACTAAATTTTCTAAAGGACTGAAGTATAGAAATGCCACCAAAAGCCAACAAGAATCATTAACTAACTTTAAACCAAGAGCCCCTGGCCCCCCTGATTTTAAGGAACAGATATTCCAATTTATCTTCCAAATAACCCCTGGGTGGATAAGGGGAAAGTAAAGTACAGACAGCACAGAAGAACCTGTTGGCATTTACATTTGGAAGAAAGCATGTCCATGAACTGAGACACTATTGCCCATAAAAAGACTCTAGTTCAGCACAACTGTAAATTTTTCTTACATGGAAAACTTTGAATGAACAATATTTTAGTTCACTCAGGAACAATTCCAGCTCTAAGGGATTTCAAAGTAGTGCTCAAAGACAAATTAAATGCCTTTGCATGATGGGAAAGTATTTGAGTGAAGGAAGCCTTCAACACTTTCTGAAAAGCCACAGATTTTATCTTTACAGTTAATATAAATGTGGTTTTGCCCATCTTCAAGTGTTTAAATTATTCTTATAAACAGTGGCAAGTAAATTAATGTCACAAACCTGCAGCAAATGTATTTTGCTTTTACACTCCATTTTGATTATACTGCAGACCACCCTTTTTACATGTGCACCAGTATTACCAAAACCAAGCCCAATCAACTAAGAACCACTCATCTGACACACACATCTTCAGTGTATAAAAAAGGATTAGAGATGACATATTCAAAATACAGTTGCAGAAAGATTTGCAAATGCTTTCCTTGTGCCACATTACTCAGGCCCATCTAGACATTGGACAAAGTTGGTCATTCTCTGAACTGTTTGTGAAACTTGCTTAAGAGTCTGGGAAAAAAAATTGTCCAGAAAATAAAATTTTAATTTTTTAAAAAAATCCCGTTCTAAAAAAGCATTACAGCAGTATTCACAAAAGTGTACTACAGTGGACCTACTATATTGTCCGATGGAATTTGGCATGTTTTCTCTAGAGCCAGTCAATAACAGGAACTCAATCATAAACGTCCTGCTTTCCGGTGAGTGCGGCAGCCTCAGCTGCACAGCCTAAGGAGCCAGCAGCACACCAGTTTCAGCAACAGCTGGAAGAAAAGTCCATCAGAGAAGGTTAAAATTTTTTTGTTTGTTTTTAATAAAGTCAGAATTCTTTCCTTGTCAAGCAAAAAAATAAGCCTACAAAACCTCAAACAACCCATGCTCCCAATTCTCTCAATATTGGAAAAAAAAAAAAAAAGACAAAAGAGCAGGGAAGAAGAGCAGAGAAGAACAAACATGAGGAAAAATGGGCAAAGAAGGGTGACAAAAAAAGAGAAGAATGGAAGAAAATAAAGGCAGAGAAGAGTGGAGATGACCTGATGTAAAAGAAGGGCAAAGAAAAAAAAGTTCCAAGAAGTTCAAAGAAATTTGAAGAAATTTAAGGAAGACCAAGGATGATCCTTACTGCAGATGCAGCTCTTCTGCTAAGAGCTCTTGTACTTGGAGCACCACATGCATATCTGGTACAAGCAAGTTACCATGCTAGCAGGAACATACTTAACCAATTTTGGAAACTACTAGCTTTTCAAACCAGAAAGAAACTGAAAACAGCTAGTTTTCCATTAGCCTAAAGACATTGCTATTATAAAAAAAGGTAACCACTTCATAGTATTTTCTCTTTAGTATTCTTCTTATTCCTTTTTAACTCAACTGAGTTTTCACACAGTTCATTAAGCAGATTCATCCATTTATTGGCTTTTGACAGGAACCCTATAACATTCATGGGGAAAATGGAGTATTGTTGAAGAAGCAGTAACGCATAGCTCACTATGTATACCATGTGTGTGAGAATCATTTAAGATCTGAATTAAGAAAGCCTTTATATGAAGCTCCCTCCCTACAAAGAAAAAAAGACTTGCTATAAATCTAAATAGCTAGAATTCTGACTCCTACTAAAAGTGAAAAATAATCAGTAACTTTAACATGTGCATAAGGTTTGGTATTAAAGATGTCATGTTAATTACAATTAAAGCACTGAGATCATTTCCTATGAAAAAGCTATTCAGGTTTATTAGTTCAGTGGAGAGTTTTCAATCTCAAACTGAGAATCAAGATTTAGAGCAAAGGCATTTTCTGTGGTTACACAAAGTCTAACTCACACTCAACATATTGCAGTCACTTGGTTCAACATAATAAATCTATAAGAAATTTCTGAACAGTATCAAAACTGATTAGACACCTGTACACACACCTCATTTCATTTAGATTAGAAGGGCCTGTAGCAGCCCAGAGCCCTCAAATATTTGTGTGGCTAAAATCTGTGCTCATTTAAAACAAGATCATTTTTGACTGACACCTTTTTGATTAGCTTGAGTTCTCTATTTCACATTTGTCAGTGATTGTCAAGAGGGGTTCAAATCCTCACCTTCATCTGCACACAGAGTGAAACATGCTATGGCCACCCCAAATGCCAATTTTAACCTAAAAAAGTAAGGTTTTTGTTTTGTTACTAAGACGTCAGCTCAAAGCTTCAACTGAAAGTTGCATATGTGTGGGTGAGGTCAAGTCCATACCTCACATTTCATTGAGGCTGATCCCTGCAGGCTCCCTCCATCCTGCCACTTGACATTGGCCCAGTATTCAGAGCAACACAGCTCCATCCGCTTCTGGAAGGGTAAATTTCCAGACGGGGGCATTTGTCTTATCACAGTGCTCTGGAGCAAAACATTGTACTTGCAACCCAAATAACACCATACCCTACAACCTCACAGGAAACAGATACCAGAAGAAGACATACCAGAAAGGAGAAAGACCCTGTAGATCACTGCCCCCAATTTGGAACTGTTTCTCTGACCAAGGCTCTCCAAGGAAGCTGGATGGAGGCTATGATTTCTTTTCTCAAAAGACAAAGGAAAGAATAAAGTGCATGGCCCAAGATGCATTTAATACCTCCCTCATTGCTGAGAGGATGAGAATGAAGACAGGCAAGCTGAGGGAGAAAGTCTCAGCTAGATTCAACACCCACCTTATGGAGGAAGAAGGGCACCTTAGTTGGAGACTGAGAGAAAAGAGGGTCCTCAAATTTTGGAGACAGAGAAAAGGAATTGCACTGCCCTTCTACTCTTCTCACATTTATTTCCAAAAGGTTTCTTTTGCAGGTCCATATCCAACACTAGCACCAAGTACAGTGGCCCCAGCACCCTCTATTGTCAAACACTCTTGGCTGCTTCAGGCCCTGCTTCTCTCATGGTTCATCCACACCTTTTTGTCTCTCACCAATGACAAGGATAGACAGTGATTAGAAGACTGAATCTGGCTAACACACCACATAAGCAGCAGACTATAAAGCATGAGGTATTTTGTAGAGCTCTTATTTTGCACAGAATTTATTTTTGTCTTTTGATAATTATGTACAAGTTGCTTTAAATAGTTAATAAACAGACACTCACTGTTTCTATTTATCTAGCATTTTAAGAATCACTTCCAGATTTAATTACATTAGTACTGAAGACTTTTGCTATCCTCCATGTTTACAATATGTAATAATCAGTGATTTTGCATGCTTAGAATCCAAAGGTATCAAGAGAAGATACCCAGAAAGAATACCCATTTATTACAATTGAAAGAAATCAAATATTTCCAACCTATTTATGTTCAAAACTGAAACAGTTAGCACTAAGAACTCCAACACATAAGATGTCATTGTACCACAGCACGAAGACTGCATTTGGCATAATACTCCTTTACAGAACTGAAGGAAGGCTATCACTGCAGCACATGTGGTACTTGTGGAGTCTTTATACTTGAACTGTGATAAACAACATCTGTTTTATTTTTTAAATAGTTCAGAAATAGCAATAAGTAATTGTTTTTTAATAATAAAGAAAATTGTCACAAAACTGTTATTGATAAACCAAAAAGAACAGCCTATCCCAAGCAATTTCTTGATGGAAAGAATGCTGCTCCATTTTAAACTTCAATCAAAACAGAGCATCAGTCAGTCAGTCACAGCATATCAAAGATTTTTAAAGGATGAATTTTGAGGCTGTTCATAGGCTATTCATTTGATAGAGACATACATACCTGTCTCCACAGTGACAAGCCACACAGAACTTGAGGGGTTTGTTTTCAAACAAATAACTAGCAAAGTGTCCTTATACTGTCAAATACAAATTGCAACAAAGCCCTAACTCACGTCAAACAAAACTCCACACTTTTGATATCAGAATTGGCATCCTGCAGTTAATTTCCTCTAATAGACCAAAAATTACCTTTTGCTTCCCTACATACTTTACAGATTTCACTAGCACCACAAAAAGGGTCCTGAATTCTTCCTAGTTTCCCTGCTCTGTCACCTCAGCTGCACTGGTCCTCACGAAAGCTGTCCTCTGCCATCTCTCCCTGACTGCTGCCTCAATTTAGCCAATTTCCACAACCAACCTCTCTGCCCATCCTCTGATTTACCTAGACCCTTGCTGGGGTTTTAACCATCATTTCAGCAGATGGCTTCTGCCTGTGTTTTATTTGAAAACTACCACTCCCCATTTCTCTTCTACATAATGCTGATCTACTTCTAACAGCCCTCATTTACATTACAGCACAGTTCTGCCTTCTGACCCAGACTACCAAGAACACCAAAAACCAGAAGAGATGCTCTTAGATTTCACTTCTGTTTTCCAGTTTCATCATAGCTTAGTGAGGAAGAGAAATTTACTTCTGATAGTCCAGAAAATACTCCACAGACCCACAAGGATGCTGGGTCTCGCAAAAGAAAAGGGTTATAAGGACTGGAACGTAGTCACCATGGAGAGAAAGCCTTTTCAGGAGACTGACAAACAAGACCACCAAGTCCCTGTTTGTCTGCATGAACAGACTTTTGTAAGAGTTTATGAATACAGCCAAATCAGAGACAAAATCTCGTCCTGAAAAAGACCTTGAGACCATGCTCCAAATCACTCACTTCACCCTAAAGTGGTATGAAAATTATGCACCACTGTAAAACATCCTGTCTTCCTCACACTGTTTTCTCTCACAATTGGTTCATTTGACTGACATGTTATGAAACAGATAGTCAATATAGGAAATTTTAGGATGCACTATAAAAGCCCAGCAAGAAACACAGAAGGCAAAATGGGACAGTCATGTAATAGGAAGTTTCTAGGAAACAGTGCTACCAACCTCACCAATCATGGTAATAGCAGAACTCTGAAGAAGATTCCCAATGCTCTGCATCAACACCACATTGTGTTGTCAAATATAATCTGTGTTAACCATTTCTTTCTTCCCTGAAGCATTAACTCAGATATCAGCAATTCAAGCTGATTTAGCACAAAGCAGTATTTAACAAATAGAACATACAAAAGCAATAACTAAGCATTAACTCCTGTCAACAAACAACACACACATTCCAGTAGTTTCTTTTAGACCTCCCAAATTATAAAACGCTACTTCATTTTGGTTTCTCCATACTCAGTTCCCATGCCAGTTATCCATAAGAAAACTCTCCTCACTGAAAAATAGAGAAGGAACAGAAAAGTAGCTCAGTTCACATGAGGAACCTGAAAATACAAATGCCAGTGCTGCAAAACATGAAACAATTGAACACATAAGAAAACTGAAAATCATACAAGCATACGTAAGAACACAAGGATTTCATCCTACTCACATTGATTTCCTTTAAAAAAAAAAAGAAATTTTCTTTGTCAAGAAAACATAGTTTCAATCTTTATAACACATTTTCTACAACAAACACAGCAAATATACTTTTTGCCAAAAAAACAAACATTTCTATTCTTCATCAGATTCCAAGACTCTTTTTAAAAGGCTGCCACTGTGCCAAAGCAATACATACCTTCTGCAACAACCTATTTTGTATCCAGATAAACAAGATACATATAAAATTTTCAATAGGTAACATTCAGCAAATTACTTGAAATGTTCTTTGCAGAAGATAAGCACAATTTTCTGCTGGAAAAGAAACCTTATCACTTCCTGAAACTACACGCAGATGCAATAGTCCCACAGCTCCTCATGGGTGGAAGACTTATGTAAATCTTTGCACATCTGGACATGCTAAATCGTTACTAGAAAAGAATCAAATTGTTGTTGGCTAACTTTGCGTCTTTTTTAGGCATGTGAAAAAGTCAAGTGTGGGAATAAACTGCCAACTTAACAAGTCTCAGAATAGGACAGACAGAAATATCATTAATTGCTTTGCTCATTGCCCAGCACTACATCACTGCATAGCACTCCAGCTGTGACACAGTAGAACTCTGTCTAGAAAGACACATACTTCACAACTTCGTATCTGGAGAGAAGACTGCCCATTGAGGAGTTTTCCTCCCTTCCCACTCAGCTTGGAAAGCTGAAGGGCTGACATCAGCTGTAAAGTTAGCCATTAGTTTCTTTAAGAGTTTGGAAAGGGCGGGGGTGCGGGGGGAATGGTGGCAGCTACAGCTGCTCGATGACAGTGCTTCTGGCAACAGGTTCCCTAATAACCAAAACCTAACAGCACATCAGGTGGGCAGCTAATTCTCATACAGATAAGGTCCAAACCAGAAAAGACACAGCAGGAGAAAAGATCTGAGGAAAAAGGGGGAGAAAGCTTATATACAGGAGGGTTATATACATTTCTTGCTGCTTAAGAATACAACCTTTCACTTGTGATAAAAAGTCGAGGTTTAGGCATGACCAGATCTTTCCTGCAAGCACAGCCATGCTTTTGCAGCATGTTGGGAAGGGCACTTATCCAAGTATTGTCTTCAGCCAGACTAAGGTGTGCAGCCACTCCTTAAAAGCCTGCTTTCAAACCAAGGAATGAACAAAGCAAAGAGAGTGACTCTAGGAAAGTGATTTCTTTCAAGTCACAAAAAAACATAAGGAGGCCTGAAAAACTTAAGGACTGTTATGACCAAGCTTGTGTATTTTGCATCCTTTCTTAAGGACTAGGAAATGTTAGGAGGTTTATTGGATACAAAGTACCAAGAAAGTTGTCAAGTTATTACTTGATTTTCCCCCTTATTAAAAAAAGTTTCCCCTTTACTATCTCCCTCACGCAAAGGCTCATCTTCCTTTTCAAGGCATCCCAGCCAGACCCACTGTCTCCATCCTCCAGCAGAAAAGTTTGCTGTGCCACTGCAGCACACCCTGCATGCAGGGGGGGAAGGGGGAGAGCAGAACAGTGCTACTGCATCATCAGTCTTACAGGAACAGGAGGATAACCTCTATTGAGTATCTGTGCTGCCTCATGCTGCAGGAAGAAAAAACAAAAAAACAAAAAAACAAAACAAAAAAAACAAACAAACAAACAAAAAAAAAAACCAAAAAAACAAGATAGAAAAATGGAGAGTACTCTCTGCTAATGCGAAATAAAGTTCAACAAATGGAGAACAGCCATTATCAGATTGTGGGTCACAAGCCTCCTGTCCCTGGCAGGAAAAGATGGGAAACAGTGCCCAAGTCCTGTTCCAAACAGTGCATTGCATGCATGCATGATTTTCTTCTTTTCCCTATGCCACTAGGCCCTCCCCATTGATGACAATTTCTCACCTTAATTCTTCACACACAAAGTTTATTTCCCCATCACAAAGAAAACTGACAAAAGTTTCTATTCCCATCTCAAGCTTCACTGCATCTAAGAGTTTCCAGTGAAGGAGGAAAGTGCACAGACCTAACTTACCCCACTTTAAACGCCACTCTCAAGGCATCTGGACACCCAACAAGATCCTCTCACAGCTGTCCAGAACAGCAGCTCTTCATAAAAGTGGTTAAGGAAGTGACACAATGCACTTCTGTCTATGCAAAGCCTCATTACTTACTAAAACACTCAGTACAAAGCTCAGCCACCAGTGTTCATACTTTGTCGTGAGGAATTGACAGGAAATAGTTTAAAAGTGGAATCCTAAAAACAGCCAGGTACAGCTGACGTACTGAGAATGATGATGAAATCATGGTAACAAAGCAATCAAGGAATCAAGTCAGAATTTAATGATACCAATCCAGAATTGCTGACGTTGAGCAGCAATATTTACTTTAAGGCAACTTGTCATGTTTCACCTTTAATCATTACTTCAGGAGCATCAAGTTTATCCACAGCATACTGCAAACACCTAGACAAAGCAATTCGCTGACTTAAACCTGTAAACAAGCTTTCTTAAAAAATACCTTCTTTGTTCATGAATACACAGTTTCACTCTTGCATGCTTCCACTGAAAGGGACCATCCTACTTTTACCCTCCATTCCCACTGCCAGCTATACATTCCTGCCATGTTCCCAGCACTGAGTACACCTGTGTGGCCAACCAAGGTCACCTACAATGGAAGACCAAACAAAAAGCCCAGAAAGGTTTTCAGCTGAAGCAAATTTTAGCAGCCCTCATCTTTTCCTAGCTCTTAGTTTACTAGCAACCTTCAGTACTGAACACATATATAATCTTCCATGTCCTGCCCTAGACATAGATGATGCAAAACCACCTCTCATGAGCTGAAGATTTCACTTGGTTGGGGTTGACAGCAGGAATGCTGACAGGCCACTGATAAAACCAAAACTAGATGTAGGACAACCAGAAGCCTTTACCTTTATAATTTCTCCTCCTCAGTCTCTAGTCCCCCCATCTCCCCAACATTTCCGCTGGATTAGTCAGCCTTTTACCTCATAACTAACAAAGTGTGACTAAACATATTAACAAGATAGCAATGTTAGGAGTGTTAGTCCTGCAAGGCTGGTCTCCTTGCTAATTAAGCCATTCCTCCTAAAAAATCTCTGAAAAACCAAGTAAGAACTTCCAGCTAACTCCAGATCCAGTTCCTCACTAGCTAACCTGTTTAAAAGTGCAGCTATACACACACACACACACTACAGAATCTGATACAATTTTGAAACCCATATCAAAGCATTCTCAATTGTACATAAACTTCATACACATTTTCCAAATGTCAACAAGCTCAGGTAGAGGCCAGGAAGAAAGAAGTGTATCGGTACCACACCGTGTCTGCTAGCCATGTTTCAACAGCAGTCCCAGAGAGGTTGTAACTGGAGTTGAACACTGACTTGTTTGCTTTATAGATGCCAGGAGCCACACACAGAAAATTGCTCACTTCTGAAATAAATTACTCTCAGTTCAGTTTCTCCAGAGGTCAAGATAATTATGTCCTGGTGTATTACTGCATTCACCAGCACTACCTGGTAGAGGCAGCGTGCCAGCCCTCAGCTGCTTTATAATGAGGCTCAATGATAACAGTATAAGGGAACAACAGCTTTTACAGTTCCCTCCATGGAGGGTGTTTCTCCAAGCTGTCTGAAGAGTGACTATAGCCACCTAAGCTGTTCCAGATTCATAGTCTGTACACAGTCACTCCTTTGTCCTCCCATCCCCACCACGCACACCAGACCCAAAGGGGAGCAACAGAAAGCCCTGCAAGGGGAACTCTGTCTTCCATCACCTACTCTGCTAAAAGCACGACACATCCCTTTGTACACCCAGCAAGAACAGGGAAAGACTATTACTATACACAGTTTTCCTCACTGGGGTCTTAAACAGAAGCATACCAGCTTTTCTTTAGAGTGTTGCTACACCTAGTATTTCCTCAAAGAGAGCAATGCTGCAGCTACACCTCCTACACTGTGTCCTGCCAGCCCAGCAGCAAGGGCAGAGCAGTAAAACAGAGATCCATGTTTTTTCCAGGACGGACAACATCAGACAAAGTGGGGCTGCCCACTATCACAGGCAAACCAGTTTCATCCTGCTTTTCCCCCAAACACAGGGCTGCACTCGAAAAATTAAAAGTAATGAACATTTTCAACATACGGATTTTTATGACCCAAAACCTCAAAAGGAAAAAGAGTCAAGAGGTCTCTCTTCAAAAATTAATCCTGGAATTAACGTGATTAATTTGAAAACTTACCAAGTGTTGTCTTATAAGAATTATTATACATGAACACCTGTAAGGAACTAGTTATTTTAATAGTACCAATGAAACTGTCACACAACAAAAAAGAAGTGCTACTTGTGGCCCTGTGATTAAGGCTGTGTCAGCTGTTTGGTTTTCATGACTTTAACACCCAGCTGTAAAAATGGCCTTCAGTAGAGGCAAGCTAATTGTGCCAGTACCCACAGGAGCGCACTTTCTGCTTTCACTGGGTGAAGCCAGAGAGTCAACTATGTTTTAATACATGATCTCCAAATTGTTTCAGGAAATAATCATTGCCAAACAGGATCACACCTTGAAAGACAGTTTGATAAATACCTCAAGACAGAAACTTGGTAGAGCACATGAAACAGAGAAATAAGAATGTGTAATGTTCTGCTTTGGCATAAATTCTTCAAGAATAAAAGGTATTTCTTCCAAAGAAACTGCCTGCTAATGCACACTTCATAGCTATAGATCTTCATAACTTGGCCACCTTTTGCTTAAACACAGAACAGCATTAACAGATTTATGTTTTATAAGGCACCATTTGAGATTCTTCACACAAGAAATCTATAGCCAAGTAAACAAAGATTAGCCCTGTACAGGCACATAATTAAAAACCCACTTATGCTGACATAAGACTCACATCTGACCCAAATAAGCAGGAAAAAGACAGTATTTCTAATACATGTTGGGGGATGTATTAGTCAAGGTCCTGCAATAAAATAGCATCTTCTTTTAAACAAAAAGCAGAGTTAAACCCCAAACAGAAAGTGACCACAACCCAAAAGAACTTCACGGTGTGTTTTGATTCTCCAGGCACTGCCACCAACACCCTGAGTTTTATTCTAATTTAACTATTCTAATTAATTATTAATTATTCTAAATTTAACTATTCTAATTAACTATTAAATTTAAATTACAAAAAACATTACAAATTAGCTTAGAAGACTAACACCCTCGACTGCCTTAGTATGGAAAAAGCAGTAATGTCTCTTAGTTGCAATAATAAGATAATTTAATTAAATACTGGATTTTAACAGTCTGATTCCCACACACACTCATATGCAAATTATGAGCTATGTTTCCTCCACAAGCATAATGACAAAGGCGATACAGTCCTGCTATAAAGATAGAAACATCCTGGCCTTTCCTACATTTTTTCCTCTATCCCACATTAAAACAAAGCCTCCTTTGAGACAATCAGAAGAACATTTAAGTGTTTAGAAACACTTAAAGGCCATACATCTGAGAAATTCTGTATATTTATAAACTCTCCCTTTCTTCATCTTTCCATCAGTCTCAAACATATGAGAGGGAAAGCTGAACACACACACAAAGTTTGATTAGCAAATGCCACTCCCATAAGTTCAAATTATTTCTTAGTGAAAGCAATTTAAACAAAAACCCCAAAACTTCAAAACCACCAGTACTGAAATGTCAAGAACTGATCTGGATGAAACTGGAAATATTGATATTCAACTTACTGAATGCCTCACAAGTTCACAAACCCTCATTAGGAATGTGGGCATTTACTTACCTCAAAAGAATCACTCCTAATTGGTTTTTGACCACTCTTTCAATTTTCTTACCATCCAGGGCTATGAACTGGCCCTATCCCGTCCTTCAACACACAGAGACAGTACAGCAGCTGCCAAGACTTGCAAGGAAACACAGGGAGGTTTTACAAGGGGAAGATGGACAGCCATTTATACACCAAAGTACCACAGTCTCCATGAACCAATAATCAACTCTCCAAAACTTTTTGAGGAAAAAACACTCCATTTCTGCCTAGAAACTTGGTTTAACATCAAAGTCACAATACACACATGAAAGCAACATAAGACATTACTGAGGCCAGGCAAACTGAAAAATGAAACACACTAGTCAGTCCCTCAGAACAGAAAGAGGACCAGAAACAGAGAAGCTGTGCAGATGAGGCTCCAGAGGCAAGCAGGGACTTGGAAGCACTGTCCTTCTTCAGTTAACTCCAAAGCAGCAACCTTACAGTACCTGCAAAAGTACCCGGTCCCCATATCATTAGTTGCATATAAACACATTTACTGCACAATATGCTTTTTTTCCCTAGAAGAAACAATTCCAGTAACCAAATTCTATCACTTTCGTTTATCCTGTAAAGTGCTTTGGATAAAATAAATGCTTCCTTGTTGCAAGATAAGGTGCTACTCAGGACAGTAAGAGTAAGTCCTATCAGGTAGCCACCCTAAGCACCTTTCACACTCAGCACAGCTGATAGGGGAGTCAGGTGCTGTGAATTGTACTGGCTATAAGCCTAAGTAGGCACCTGCACTTGCTTAAACAAGCCTGGGCTGAAACACTGAAACAGCTGCCTAGACAATGCTCAGGTGTTGAAACAGTTAGGCAAGAAGGTTCCCAGCTGAGATGACAGAATCCATCACCAACAACACCTGCTTGTATAAAGGAAATGAATTTGATTCAACTAATTTGGAAGTTTACGGTCACCTTTTGAAGTCACACCCAGTAATTTTTTGAAACTCAACCTACATAACCAGCATCAAGAGTAAGCTGCATGTCCACCACTGCAAGTACTTCTTACACAGCTTCCCCATCAATTAATGTATTTTTAATGCATGTGCCCACTCTTATTTCCTGCTTTATACACCTCCATGTCTTCTAAAGATCATTTTACAGTCCCCTCAATTGTCAAAATCAAAACCATGGCATCATTAGGGAATTTCTGTAGCCTTAAATTTGCTTTCAATTTGCCAAGCCTGTCTTCTGCCACTTGTCTTTCACTGATGAACAGATACATGTAGGATCCTTGAGTACGATGAAAACTGACAGTTTACGTGTGACAAAGCTGAATTGCACTCTAAAAGTAACTAGCAATCTGTATTTCCCCATCTGAGTTACTCTCCAATTTTAAGAAAAATCTGATCTCTGCTAATGCTTAAAACAAGTAAAGCTACAGGCAATGAAATCATTTGAAATTCTAGAAAGACTTCAAAAATAGCAGCACAACAACACATTTCTACAAAGACTGCTTCTATAACATGATAAGCAGGGATCCAGCATAAATAGTAGATTGCAAAAATACAAGGATAATACCAACAAAAAAAAGCAAATGTAAGTTTAGAGACATAGTCAGTCATAAGATTTTTATTTTATTCTTGAATAATGAAAATCTCTCAAATTAGTAAAAAATCATCTTCTCACTTTAAAATGCAGAAAAATTACTAAACACACTATATATTCAACTATAAATTGCTGCAATAAGAACATAGAAACATTTAATGTATATCAGGTGACCACAAGAAATTAAACACATGAAGCAAAACCATACACTTACAACTTTTCAGTCTCTGATCAGGAGCAAGTATGACCGTTTTCCTAAAAAGGACTAGCAAGAGCATAAAGCAAAGTTTAACTCTTAGTCTTTGTAACTTCCTTGCCATTACATATCAGAATAATTCTCCAATTTTATTTTCCCTTCAAATATAAAACTACATATTTTACTGAGCCTGCAGACCTACAACCAGCAGAGTCCCCGCTGCTTTTCAAAGACCAGTGAGGTTCTGGAACAGCTTTCAGTATCGTTGCAAACACACAGACAAGGCTTGGGCTTCAGCAGAACAAATGCTTGACCAGTAACAGTCAATTCAGCACCACAAAGAAGCTTCTCAGCTGAACCTTTTAAAGCTATCCCATGGAGCAGAGAGACCTCAAAGAGACACCTAAAAGATGGAAGAGTAGAGTATTTTGCTTCAGGCTTGAAGAGTTCTGTACCCCTTTTGTATTGTTTATCTTGTAGTATTTTAATAGTATTTAACTTCAGAGGCAAACAGCATGCTAAATTTTGGCAGGAATACATCAACAGACTATTGCTGTGTAATCTGGAAAGAATTACACTGACATCAAAACCACAATTATTTAGTTATATGAAATCCAGACAGCATAGTCAGAAATTTCAGCTTTCAAAACCAAACCTGCTCCACAGTAATGTTTATGCTCTTAAAAAGGATATCAGTGCTAAAAAAAGCAAGGACAACAATCGGCAGCCAAAGATACAGTGTCTGTTTCTTATCCTTTCAATAGAGAAATCTCAGTCAACAGGAAGCTATGGATCATCACCAGTATCACTGATGAAGCCACACATTGCTAATGCATCTGAATAGCTTCTTCATGGATCAAGCAAATGCTAGGGAGAAAAAAAATAAAACAACCACACTCCTGACAGTATGCCTGTAACTTGACAAATAGCAACCTAAACAGTTAGCTATTGCTACCCAGTTCCAGAATAGCACCAGCAGAAGTTCACAGTAAGACTTAAGAGTAACAGCCAGAAGAGACTGCAGCATATCAAGCATAGAAACATAAAACTCAAGGAAAAAAAAAAGGGAAAAAAAAGGCGTGTGGAGGAGCAGTGAGAATTATTTCCTTCTTGACTTTGGGTTTTGTTTTCTGCAAGACACATATATCAATCTGCATACCTTGGGAAAGGCTTATCCCCATTCATAAAGTGGTAAATGTCTTCAAAGTACTTTTGGCACAGGGTCAGACATCCTAGGATACACATGAAGGAACTGTCTACTGTTTTCTGAATTGGGGTTGGGTGGTTTAAGGCTTTCTTTGCTGTATGGTAACATGCTACCTCAGACTGTCTCTGAATATACACAAACAGTTACCACTTACCTGAGGCATAACCAAGAGTCACCTCTTTAATAGCTGTACAGGTATTAGACATGCAGCAGAAATAAGGCATCTTCTGACAGAAGAGGGACCACTGACACCAAAGAAGGCTTCAAGTATCAGCACTTTTTGCTCTTCAGTACAACCTTTTACACTATTCCTCTTGCATGCATGTGCCCTCCCTACCCTTTTGTGATTGGTCAGTACACCTCAGCACTGCATGCTTCACTGACTTCAATACTGCTCACCTCTCCTACACAGCTGTTGCCCATTAGGGATGAGGCTGGGCCACAGCCCCACTCAAAATCACCACAAACTGTGTGCCTACAATCTTCTCATTACAGCAAAAGCACTCAACTAGACACTTAACATGGTATAATTTTTTCCTTCTGCATTAGAATTCACCACACAGGCTGTAGGGGTTCTCCTATGAGAAGAATTTCCAAGCAGCAGTAAATTGGTCAAATGACAGCTGAAGCAAAGCCCTGCAGAACCATTTCCTAAAATTTGACTGCATCTTGCTACATTTAGTGGTTAGCCAGATTTTGCTAGAACAAGTGTATTTTTTCCTGTTATTTCAAAGAAGTTCAAGCCTGGCAATTGGAGCACAAGCTAGTTTATCTACTTGGATACTCCTTGCAAAAGGCCAAGATCGATGGCATTCCACATCCAAGGCATGCACCCCTTTGCAGCTGGCATACCTTTCGGACCAGCGTGCGTAGCTGAGTATTGTAATGAAGTAGCTGACAATATCACAAGTAACTTTGACTGTGCAATGCAAAAGTACCATTATTCATCAAAATGGAGTTGTCTCAGGCTACAGCATCTTTCAATGGCACTGATCACTGAACTAACTGCAACCATATCAAAGTCAATGGATGTGGTTTTAGACTTAATTTGCTTACTGAGTTACAAGGCAAAATGCATGTTTCCCATTAAAAAAATAAAAAAAAATGAGACTTTAACAAGAAATACTCCTGAAGAAGGAAGCCTTCTTTGGGTATACTGATTTGTGCGTATTTGTGACTAAATTAAAATTGTTACAACATTCAACTTGCATATGAGGAAGTTCAGCTGCTTAACACATGTGAAAAGCACAGGTGACGAAAGATAAGCCAGTTCAGATCAATTTGTTTGGCAGGCTTTACAAAAGCTTCATTGTGGATTTAGGTTGTAAAGCTGGTGAACACCCTCAAAAGGAACAAGCCATAAGGACTTTCCAGTAATAGGAACAGGAAACTGGAGAGAATTCCACTCTTTCACCTCACCTTCTATAGTTTTGCTTAACTGAAAGATTTGGACATAACTGCATCCCCCAGATCACATACATATGACCCAAAGGAATTCCTTAGCTGAGGTTCTGAAAAAACAATCAGTGGATTTATATGAAAGAGGCAGGACGTGACAAAAATATTAAAGAGAAAGAAAACCCTTTTATTTTGCTCACTTGGCTAAAAAGCAACCAAAGGAGCAAGAAGAGATTTAGAGCAAGAGAGAACACACACCTGTGAAAGAGGAAGCTGGACATTGTCCACACTACTACCTTGCTCTTGTGCTGTCATCCACCCAGCGCTTCAAGGAAGCCGTGCTTTCCAAAATAAGCCTGAGTTGTGCTGCCACCGTGTAGGAGAAACTGAGCTGACAAGCTCATAAGAACAGTCACTTAATAAGGACTCTACTCCAGACCCAGAAGACTGAAGAAGTTGGGATAAGGTTGCTAGGAATTGCCAAGAGAAAGTACTTCCTGCCTCCCAGACTGAATGAAAGCATAGGCAAGTGCAAAGAAACAGGAAGCAGCAGGAAGCAACACTAGGATGAACACCAGTATGACAACTGAACTGGAAAGCCTTTTATTCAACCTTTTATTTATTATTTATAGGGACCAGAATGGTAGCTTTTGATGCGTTTCTCACATAGGCCATCAGCAGGTTCAAGGACTCCATTTTTCCTTGCTCTTCTGCCTAGCTATGTATTTTCTAACAAACCAACTCCCTTGTGCAGAAAGCTCAACAGACAAAAGGATCTGAAAGAGACAATCAGAGGGAAAAACAAAAGACCAAAATTTAGTGGTAGAAGATTAAGTCACGGGGAAAAGATTTTTACAAGAGTTCTCTATTCAGATTGGATTGGTTGTAGGTACACAGAGAAGAGGAGGCTTCAGCTCTTTAAAACTTCAGGAAATAAGGAAAGACACGTTCTCTCTATACCAGTAGTCACCAGACTTAATTAAAATTTAAAAATCCCCAAACAAAGATTAAAAAAGCTGCATGCTCTGCATGCTACTGGCAATGGGATATTCTGTTCTCCCAGACTGTCAGTCCAGACAGTAGTGGCAAATAGCCCCCTATCCACAGCATCAGAAAATGTCATGAGATATGTTGCCTGGAGGAAGTCATCTTCCCAAACCCTATTTGGTTACCATGAGTAGATGTTTCATACCTCAGCACCATTAATGTAAACTTCAGCATTTTCTCTTTCCTGGGATACTTTCAGTATTTTATCTACATTCACAGCAGGTACACATCACAGTTTACAGTACCTTATGATTCACTTGCTGTTCTCAATGTTTTTCAGTCCACATCCTGCATACATCATGTTCAGACCCAAGGAATCAGACTGCCTGCACTGGTCCTCAAATTGAAAGCCTGTTAGCTGAGCCAGGCTACCAGAACTTCCCTCTCCAGCATACAACTAAAGAACAGACTTCACTGGCAGTCACAAACCCTGAGCAAAGCTGCGCAAAGATGGAAAGAAAAAAAGGAAGTTAATACAACAAGGCACACATGAACTAATCCTGTATCAGCAATACTTTTTATTGTGAATATCATCTAGATAATTTATGTTCAAATGCCATCACTAACTGCATTATTCTGAAAGGCAGTGGAATACAGATGGGCTCCCTCAGGCAGGCAGAGAGCAACCAAAGTGCTGGACTCCCAGTTCTAGAAGAAAAAAGCGCTACCAATCTGCAAATACTGGTGTAGAGTATAAAAACATATGAAAGAGTAAAGCATTGAACCATGTATTTATAGATGGCTATTAATGCACAAGTTGAATCAGTCTGTCTAGTAGCCCTCCTTTTTCCAAAAGGGAGTCAAGGCAATCAAAATTCAGATGTCTTTGTACAAATAGGATCTCTGTTTTCAGAAAATATTCTAGTCTCCCATTTCAGTATTTGTTATACTACTTTATACTGAGTATAATACCTTTTTCTCAAGGGTTTTGGATGACAATCAATAGCAGCACTTCTCATTTATATCCTGTAAAGGGAAAATACCTGGAATTATATTTTAGGAAAGCTTAAGTTTCATGCCAGAGTCAGTATTCATTTACTGCAAGTTATTTTCAACAAGCCCCTTATGCCATCTTGTCACAAACTGCAGGTGTTCCACTTCCAATCCTGTGGAGTGGTCATAATATCATACAACTTTATATTGAAAGGGACTTTTGTGCAGTTCAAGATCCCTGCTGAAGACAGGGTCAACTAGTGAAGGTTGCTTAGTGCTGTGTCAAGTTTGGTTTGGGTACATCCAGGGACAGACACTCAACGTCTATAGGCAGCTTCTTCCAGTGCTTGACACACTCATCATTTAAAACAAAACAACCACCCCAAAACAACACATACCCTCCCAAGTTTTAAAGAAGTCTCTTGCATTTAAGTTTGTGGCCAAATTCAGTGTTCCTACATCTCTGCATCCTCAAACTATGATAAGGATGTTCAATGCACGTGAAATCCTCACTCAGTACAACTCTTGGCTACTTAGAAACTGAAATAGAGTACTTGGCTTCAACCAAGACAATATTTGTTTAAATGAGCAGGCAGCAATACTAATATTTAGCTTTACTCAGAAACCAAGACTATTTATTTTAATGAGAAGGCAGCAATGCTAATATTTACCTTTAGCCAGTTTCAGCAAAGATTATCCTCCTATTTCAATGTGAAAAACCAATCCCTTTGATTTTATGCTTCTCCCAGCAAACCAACATTCTGTCTCTGGTACAACAGGCTATGATGTTTCTCTACATCTGTTTTTCAGGTATATACACCTTCTCTAGTGACACAGATCCCCACCTCACCATTTGATTACAACACTGAAAGAAGCTTTCAAAAACATTGTTTAATTGTTTCCTCTATAACTCTTCTCCAGGTAACATTTATTTTATTTGAGCCACAGAGTACCGAAGAGTTTTATAGTATGTGACTCCATACCAGCTATTCATTTCAGGAGTTTCTTTAATACTAAGCAATGACTCATGTTCTGTTATTACTGTACTTTGCCCCACTGAGTCTGTCTTGCTCAGTTTCATCTCAACAGCCAAATTTTTTAAAAAATCAAACAACTTGACTTCAATTTACAACAGCAAATCTTGTTTTCTCACTATCTTCCC
>VZUI01049185.1:0-32969 GCA_013401135.1 Cettia cetti | reverse complement strand
GGACAAGCACCCATAAGCACCCAGCAATTAGTTCCCTTGGCAACCCAATGGGGAAAAATTCCACAAACAAAAAAAAACCAAAAAAACCAAATTCAACCCCCAACAACCTCTTACCACCACCATCATCGTCACAGCCAGGATTGCTGTTTGGGCATTGCCAAAAGGCAAGTTTTGGTCATGGACAGCTCCTTTGATGACCTTGCCATTGAGATTTTAATAACATTTGAGGCTCTTGTAGAAATAGGATATCACAGTTCTCTGTTAAATGGCCATGTAAGACATCATCTGTTCATCTTGTTAAAGAAATGCTAAAGAAAAATGATGCAACCAAACCGAATTACTAAAGTTTAGGGTTTATTTAGCATGTTATCAAACTGTCTTCTGCTTTGTGAACAAAGACAATGTAAGAAAAATAATGACCACATTATTTTTGCATAATACAAAGCTGAGGAACTAAATGTACATGAACAAGCTGAAGGAATTGTAGAAATTCTTGAAGCTTTCTAATAGGATGGTTTGCTAGGGAGCTGACATGAACTCTGCAGCACCTGGGTATTTGCTAGCATGGGTAGTTAAAACACTAGATAGAGCTTCTAACATACACAGGGTACAGATATATAACTATAAAAACACAGCCAGGAAACATCAGAGATAAGTATTTTGCTATCAATTTCTGACATAATCACTGTTATTCAGATCTTTTCCTCTTTCTTGAGGGAAGAGTGATGGAGGTTTGAAGTTCAGTCAAGAGTTCCTGCTGGCAGCAACAGGATGGTGCACATGTTGCTAGAGAAGATGAAGTGATTTCTCAGGCTTTCTTTGCATTAGCTACGAGAGAATAAGCCATGCTATATTTAATTCAGAATTAGCAGCACTGCTGATATTCTTGATGTTTCTGACACCCTGCTGGGAGCTGGTATAACCTGGCTTTTTTGGTGTGTGTGGGTGAAGAGGCTCACAGGCTGCACACAACACAGCCTGTGTGGCATCGGCTCCCCTGTTGATTTAGTTTCATTTTCTGTTTTTCTGACTTGCTCAACTGCCTGTAACAGCATTAAAGTATTCTTCTGATCTTTGTTTCCATGTGTTCACTAAACGCAGTTCTAGAAAGCTTTTATGCCAAAGGAACATTCAGAGTGAGAGGCAGATCTCAGATTTGTTTCAAAAATCATTGGCTAATTGCATATTTGACTGAGCCTTGTTTATAATAACCTCTAATGAGAGAGCCTTTGCTGGAACTTAACACAGAAATTCTGGTCAGACAAATCCATTTAGGAGAGGTACATGAGTCCTGCCTTGGACAGCAAGTACAGACACAAACACCTACTGTTACACCGATACTGTGCTGTCAGAGTCAGACTATTTCCTGCCCAGAATTGTGTTCAGAGGTACAGACAGCAAGAGCTCGGGACATAATGCATAAGAGTTGTGAGGGAAGCATGTACACTGACAACTGGAGGAGTACATGGCTGTGCTTCCTGCAAGATCTGAAGAACTAAACTGCTGGAAATTACTTTAGCTGGAATGTTGATGTCTCTGCAGGAACAATCTCAAAAACTTCAGATTGATACATCCTCTAGCCTCCTACGCACTCACTGTTAAACTCTGTGTCCATGCCAAGGTCTTGCCTACCAGACAAAAAAAATATCTTTATCTCGACACCTTGTCACATTGTCCCCTTCCATCTTCTAAAACATGCTAAAATAGACCTCTGTTTCCACAGGTCAGGATAATTGACCTTCCCACTCCTCTATCCTTCTCCTGACTTTGTGAGCCCTACTGAAACTTTATCATCATCTTCCAAATCAGAAACAATCTCACTGCTTCAAGTGCTTTCACCTAATTTCTGCACTCATTACTTTCCCATTCTTGCTGCTTGCTGTTTCCAATCTGCATGCGTGTTTATGTGGCTCTAGCTGAATATGAGTGAGTATTAGTTATTTTGTACATGGGAAGAAGGGAAAAAGATGACCTGGAATAAGATCTTAAAGCATTTGGTTTTTCTATACTGTTGTTACTGTAAAAGAGTTAGAGCTCACCCAAGTTAGAGGACAGTGCTTTGTCATTGAGAAAAAATCAGTACTAGTGACAAGTAACAAAAGTGTATTTGCTCCCCACAGATTGCCAACAAATTGCATCAGTGAAGTCTTCTTAAAGCTGACTTCCAAAGAGAGTGATTTTGGGGGAGGAGTCAATCTAATTACGTTTCATCAGGCCGGATTGGGTAGTGAGGATTGGCTACACATACTGACTCTGCTGTCCTATGGAAGTGCTGACTGTTACTTAATTCAAGCTACAGTTTTAAATGAACTGTGGATATTGCAAGCTTCCAGGTGTTTGGGGTTGAGTGCGCTTATAAAATGATGTTATCTTGGGCATCCAGTGTGTAGCTGGCGATCAGCTTTTTGCAGACTTTTTTGAGAGGGTGATTCAGACCCTTCCTGCACCTCCTCGTTGTCCCATTCTCCTGCCTGAAAAGTTTGTGAGAGTTTTGTGGATGTAAATGGTCATCAAACCACTCATCTCCAGAAGGGGCATTTTATATGCCAACAACCAATAACAATACCTAAGAACATGAAGTATTGACCTTTTCTATAACAGGAAAAGCAAATTTTTCTCAGAGTCATCAGAAGCACTTGAAGCAAGAAATGCATGTGGTGGTATCATATACTGAACACAGAGTAAAGGTGAATGGCTTACAGCACAGGCAGAGTTTTTTAAGCTCAGGATTGACAAGATTCATGTAGAAAACAGGTGGCCTTAATGCTCAGGAAAGTGACTTTCCATGGTCTGCTGTCTTCTTCCACTGCGTGAGAAGGGGGCATGGTGCAGGCTGCTTGGTTATTTCCTCTCTCTTACAGAAACCAGGAACATTTACTGTGTCTCAGTCCAAAGCCAGACAGCACTTTGATAATTTGAGTTTTCCGTTTGGCTCAATTCTTTGTCAGAAAGCAGTAATTTATCAAGCTGAGTGTGGCTGATTTTTATTGGAAAGGAATTGTGGGGCAAGGCTGATAGAAGGTTTCACCTTCCCAACTCAGTTGCTTTTGCCTCTGTTTTCCCTGTATCATATGTGTTTGAAGAAAAGTATTGAGTAGCATACAATGAAAAGCATCTCTGGCAGATAATGCTACTTCTCAGGAGCTTGAAAGGCAGGAAGAGCTTTGGATTTTATAGACAGAGAGACAAAAATGAATTTACCTTATGTTTCAAACCATGTCAGTGGCTAATAATTCTTCCAGCATCAGAAGGACAAAAATGATAGCCTGAATTTATTTTTGGCCCTCATTTCTAACCATTGGTGAGCCAGCTCAGAGATGGCAGCTGCTTGGTTCTAATCTTGTGAGATCCACCTTCCTTTGGGCCCAGCAATCCATAGTGCCTATGTGAAAAGAAAAGTCTAGCAGTCTAGAGATGCTGTCATATACAACCTAGAGGGCTGCTTTTTTTTTGCTTTTTTTTTTTTTTTGCTTTTTTTTTGCTTTTTTTTTTTTTTTTTTTTTTTTTAACCTCATTGCAAATTGCCTCAGATTTTCTGAGGGAAGAGAATCAGGAAGGGTAGTTCCACATCTGTCATCACTGCTTTACTCACAAATCCTCTGGCTTGACAGCATCTCAGAAGAAAATTGCCTGCACTTGCCATGCAAGTTGCAAAATGTACATAAAATCATCTTGGTAAATCTTTGTAATACAGCTGGAAGAAAATTTCCTGCCTCCAGTGAGTATTCACCTTTGAAATGCTTTTGTTCTTATGTTCTATTCAGGGAAACTCTCTAAGAAAGGATGTGTCTAATCATCACTTAAAAACTACTTTGGACCTGTGACTATACTGGAACTTTTATGCCGTGCTTAATTTGAGGATTCAGTTTTTCTATCATCCCTGCAAATGCTGTAACTCTATTCCATTGTTTATTCATTGCTAATACATAGCACTTCACCTCCAAAAACACCTCAGCTGAAATTATGTCTTTCAGAGCCCGTAGTATATTCTTTGCCTGTTTAGCAGTTTCTGCAGCACTTGAACTAAATGTTTTCAAATCAATAGTGTTGTGCTGTGGTGCAGAATTTCAGCCACTCAATTTAGCAGGCACACAGAGTTACTTGATCTCAGCTCTTTCAGTGGGGACACATCTCCCACTTTCTTCATAAATTGAAATAAATTATCACTTCTTTACTCTGTCTTCACAAGCAAATTTAGATATCTTGCATTTTAAATAGAAAGTATTTAAGTACTATTGTTTAATAGTAGCAATCATTTCAGCATTTTCATGGTGTAAGAGATTGCCTTATAAATTAATAGAATTTGCAGCTGCAGAGGTCTTTTGGTTAAGTTTTTCTAGCATGCTTTTATAAACTACTCTTAAGCCCCACGAGATCCTATGAATCCAGCCTGGTATTATTTGTCTTAGACTGACAAACGAGGTACATAAAGGCTGTGAAACCTGTTGAAAGTTGGATAAGGCAGTGTCAGTGTAAGGAAGAGGGCATCTATGTACTTGGCTAAGCATCCCTCACACTGCTATGAAAGTACATATCCCATGCACTGGGTGTTTCTGCTGACAGGAAATGGTTACACAAAATACCAGGTTCAATCAAGAAGAGTTCTTCAGCTAATGAAAAGCTGGTTAAACTTTTTCTCTTGTTACTGGGACTATAACATAGATTTCTTTCTTCTCATTGAGAAAGTCTAAGCAGTTTGAGCCCGCACATTATTCCACCTTGATGGAGGAGTTACTGTACCGGAGATCGCTTGAGCCTCCTTTTCACCAGCAGCGTAAACTGCTGCGTTCACTTCATCAAGCCTGTGTTAACTACTTCCCATTAACTCAAATGTTCCCAGGTTCAGGATCAAGAGAACCTGCTTAAGCAAAGCATGTCTGAGCTCCCCTCAAGTTAATGTTCCATACAATCTGCTTTTGAAAGGCTGACAAGGGAAGAAGGAAAGCCTCGGCATTTCTCTATCTTCCACCATTTAGAGGGATGGGGAAAGAAAAAAAAAAAAAAAAAAAAAAAAAAAAAAAAAAAAAAAAAAAAAAAAAAAAAAAAAAGAAGAAGAAGAAGCTTTTTGTGAGCCATCTCCTTACGATTCTGTAAGTTTGTCTCTTTGTTCTGGTACTCAGAAGGTGAGAGAAGAGATTTGTTGTTACATCACAGAGTTAACAGTCAGGAATTCGCAAGCCTGAGGCCCTCGAACCTGGCATATGAATCTACCAAATGCAGGGCAGACCTGGAAAGTGTGTGGTGGCTCTTGTCTATAAGAACAATGATAAAGATAAATAGGCAATACAAGATTTTGGGTGTCCATTTCATGATATATACAAGACAGCAAAGCATTATCAAGATGACCTCTCTGTCTGGGAAGAAGGGTAGGTGGAGATAAATACAGAGAACACATTTCTGTCACAAATGAAAATCACATCTCCTCAAAGAGCTCACATTTTACTGGCCACGGGATGTTTGAATCAGATGGACACATCAGTTCATGCATGCATAATGCATTCATCCCATTAGAGCTGCTCCTCTTGAAACAGATATGGTCTGTAGTTTTCCTTATGCAGCTCTGCTGGAGGGCAGCCTTCTTCCACTCTTGGTTTTGGGTGTACTTAAAGATATGTCATGTGCCGGGTGTGTGTGGGGGGGGGGGGGGGGGGGGGGGGGGGAATTGAGCTTGACAGTCATAACCATGCACCACCAACAGGCACTCCAGAAGAGTTAAAATATTTAAGAGACTCAAGCACAGATGTGAGAGAATCCCTTAACAGTCTCCCATCCTTTTCTCAGTAAAGACATTTCATGATCCCCCTCTTGTTTGCTTGTTGGATAATTTCCAGCAAATATTCTTTAGCTTCCTATCTGGCATCTTTTCAGAATTCTTGCATCATGTTGTCTTTTGCTCATAGGAGCTCCTCATGTTTCCAACTTCCTGTGTGGAGAGCCATTTCTTTATGTCTGGTGTGAACTTGACTCATACCTTCATTTTTCCTACCTTCTATGTATAAGAAAAAACTGTTGATTCCTATATGCCTGCTCCAAACTTCTTTGTTTGTCAGCCTTGTGATATGCCTCAGTCATCTCTTTTCCAAACTAAAGAGTTCCAAACTGTAAAGTCTTTCATTGTGTGTTTGCTTTCAAGGCTCCACAGATGTAATTCCTTCAGTCAAAATCTTAACCTTGAACATTGGCATGAAAATCATATCAGAGAACAAAAAGAAAAAACATCTTAATTAGAAGAGAAGATCTCCATCTGCTCTGGTGCCATGATGTGGGGAGGACATGCAAGTGCAGGTGATTGTGGAAGAGTTTCCAAAGAGATCATCACTGCCATTATCTAAAATGTAAGGACAACACACATAAAGAACACTCCCCCACGCACCGGGATTTCTGGGAGCCTCAATAATTTTATCCCTAAAACAATAAGGTTTTTTTAGACTGAGGCTGGTGAAACACTGGAACAAGTAGCCCACAGAGGTAGGTGTCCCATCCCTGGAAACATTCTTGGTCATGTTGAACATGGCTCTGAGCAACCTAATCTAGTTGAAGCTCCCTGAACTGTTCTATGAAAAAGCAGTACTAGAATAGAATATATTGTCATTAAACATAGTCTCATTACACTATCATTAAACACAATTTTCAGTACAATCATATTTTTCACTTTTCACCTCTAGCATACACACACTCTCTCATAGGGGCACTGTACTTCAGTGTTTTCTACAAATACACTCCCTCATATGCAGTTGTAGGGTATCTTCATAAAAAATCCAGCCCTCCTGTGTGATGGAGTTATTTCCTTGTCTCTCTGAGCTTTCCTACTGCTGCAATTCCCTTCTCATGTCACCTGGTGGCTGCTGAGCACTTCTACAGCTCAGAAGGTGCCACTTGCTCCTGGGAGCAGCAGAGACCTCCGAAGCAGTCCCAGGAGATTTAAGGATTGGTTTTGGGATTTTTTTTCGTAATTCCTAGTGATGGAATCTGATGCCATAATATTTCTGTGAGCAAAACAGACAGTGCTTTTCCATGGTAAAGGAGAAAGAACAGGCATCAATATTCTTATTTTGAGTTAACTCATGCTATTTACACATAATTCCTCTTGATAGTTTGAAGTGAGAATCAGGCCTTTAATGCGGGGAAATACTCGATTCTTCATTAACAACCTCCTCTGCACAGCTGCATCAATAAGTAAATTGACTGGGTCCAGAAAGAGCAAGGTAATTATTTTCAGCAGTGTTCATCCTGATCTTCAACCAAACTGGGGACAGTTAAAAGCAGAATACTGAACAAAAATTACTCTGCAGCAAGCCTAGTGTCAGTAATTTCTTAGTTTCTTTTCAAAGGGTCAAAGGGAACACTGTCCCATATGCATAAATGAGGGAACCATTTTCGTCCTGTGACAAAGAGGGATTTTGTTTGCCAGTGTGGGTTGATTTGGCTGGAAAAATGTGAGCAAGTGTTATTCTTAATCTTGAAGCTTGTGGAGTGATGGTTTTGCTTTGTGTTTAGTTTTTGGTGTGTTGTTTCATTGTTTGGGATATTTTAGAATTCCAGTAAATTTATCCATAGGATTCTGATTTCTTTTTGGCCCAGCATGGTTGTTAGAGGAGGGTGTTGTGGTGATATATCTTGTTGAATAAGGACAGGTGGTTTTCACCCTTGTCTGTCGTCAGCCTGGTTTACAATAAGAGGTGTGAAAAGGCACACTTTTCCCACAGGGAAAACATGTTTGGGTGAGGGTCTGTGTTTAAAGGGCACATAATTAATAGCTGTAAAGTCTGCTCCTCTAAACACAGCAAGGTAGTGATTTTCACTTGAACAAGTACTACCAGGGGAGAGCATTTTACAAAAGAGAGAAAAAAAGGAAAGTATTTGCTCAGGAATTTAGGCTCAGGAGTCCTGTTCAGAGAAAGTAAGATGTGTCCTCTTACCTTTGTCAGGTATTTCTATCAATCTGTTTTGGAGGCTCTTTGGGGGGATGACTGAGACGTCTTATCTGGAGGGCTGGAGGGTGGGAGTGGGGTGTGCAAGCACACAGCTACTCTTGATAAAAGTCCATCAGAGTTGCAGCTGGCACAAGAAGGGCTCTTATTCTCTTTTCTTAAGACGGAAGAAGTAGTAGCCAGGACATGACCTTGTAGGCCTGAGGACAGGGAAGGCCAGCTGGCCACTAGATCCAGTGGAGGACACATAACCCCCTCTCCATGGACAGAGTGCTTCAGGGGGGCCCTTGAGACCCCCAGAAGCAGAGCCCCCAACTCTGAGCAAATAGAACTTGTGCAGCTCTGTCTGCAGGCTGCCTCTGGCCAGCAAAGAGCACAGAGGTCTGTGAGGGAAGAAGGAATGCTTCTTTTGAAGCATGGCTATTGGCAGAAAGGTGCAAGGGAGTAGAAATAAAAGCTCTACCATTTTTTAATGAAACCTGAACCACTTTTTAATTTAACCCCTCAATCTTTGTGGGAGGATCATATTCTCCCAGCAGAGGGTTTTCCTCCTAACAGCATTATTTCAGTGTTGAATTCCCCTTGCTGCTGTGACAATGTTTCCTTCCTTGTTGTCTTTCAAGACCCTGTCAGATCTGAGGACCTGTAGTCAGTCCAGTACTTTCCAGTACTGTGGACTGGGAGCAGATCTCCTGTGCTCACAGGTACTTGTGCAGTGAGCTGTGGAATGGGAGAGCACTTCTCTTTCTGCTCCACTACAGCAGAGCACCTCCCCAAAAGTCTGCCAGGGCTGAGAAATGCCCCTGCCAGGGCTCCTCCTTGGTCCTGACTCCGCTGCAGTGGTGAGCCCAGTAAGAGTTTGGGTTTCTCTTCAGCCAGCTTTGTGCAGCACTGGGGAGTGAAGGGGAAGAGGTGGCTGCAGCAGGGTGAGGAGAAGGCTGGCAGAGCCAGGGCTTTGGGGGCCAGCTCAGCTGGGACAGGTCTGCAGGACAGGGTTATGATTCCTCTGGGAGACACCCAGAGCACCTCTGGGTTTCGGTGCTCTGCCTGCTTCTGCCCAGGTCTCTTGTAACCTGCCTTTTAAGCCCTTCTTCTTCACTGCTTATTTCACTTATGACACTTGGCTTTCACACAGCTCTCAGAGCAGCTAAGGCTTGTTCTGTGAGGATGAGGAAGGTATTCCTCCTCCTTCAATCTTTATTTTATATCTGTGTAGTTTTCTAAGGAGCATATATACTACCTTCCTCCCCAACCCCTTTGTTCCTTCCTAAAATTACACTTCATTTTCTGCACTCCAGACATAGAGACAGCCAACTTTCTGCCTGAGGTTGTGAAATTTGGAATGGAGAAAAAGGGAGGCAAGACCTTAGCTGAGATGTGCATGTGGAGGGAGGAGGTGTAGGGGGGCAGGGAGTATTCATGGAGCTCCTTGTGGAGGGACCAGCATCCTGTGTGGCATAAAAACATTTCAAATTCACAACAGGGGAACACTCTGTGGCTTGAAGGCTTCAAAGAGAGAGCCTGCCAGCTACAAAAAACAAATCTTTAAATAACAGGGAGAACGATGAGAAAAAGTCTGAGCCCCTCGCTTGCAGGAAGAGAGCCGACTTCACTCAGCCTGGGTGGAAAACTGTGTAATCCCATTGGCTTCAGGGACATTGCAAGGCCTTACACTATGGAAGAATTTAGCCTGCTGGGTCCAACGGCCTCATTCAGGCTGAATAATTCTTTTGTCCCTTCTCTGCTTCCCGATTGCAGCAGTAGGCACCAAAATGTGTGTTGGTTTTTGTTCCAGTGAGGCAGGTTTTACCGGGCTTGTGTGAGGGACCCTTGTTAAAAGCACACTGCTGAGATGAAGGGAAAGTTTCTTCAGCTTTCCAAGAAATTCCCTTTCTGGGCAGACTTCAAGCTTGGAAAATGTCAGCCTGAGAAGTGAAACATAAGGAAAATTACAAGCAATGGAGTACAAGGAGATGCAATAAATCCTTTTCCACTGATAGTAGCCTTCCAGCTCTATTACACATTTTAAAGGGAGTTCCCTTTAACAAAAATAATTATAAAAAATACTTTGCAATTGAATTGAAAGAGCTTATTGCTCCAGAATATCAGTGAAAGCCCTGTCTTGAGAAATATCCTTTAGTTAAATACACACCAGCCCTAGTCCCTGTGTCTGTGTAACTACAAGCATTTTTTGGTTTTAGAAGAAATTTTTAACATTCATATTTTCACCACTGTTTACCTACTAGATGCTTGACTGAGTGAAGAGAGCTTGAAATTATTCTGGCCCCATCTTGCACCCTCTGTGCCATCATGACACAGAAGCTGATGGCACCTGAGCCTTTCTTGCAACTTCCACAGTGAAAGAGAGTGAGAAAAATACACAAGTGTTAGGAAGTCCACTGTCTCTCTAGGGGCCAAGATTTGCCTGTTCTTTGAGGTTTTGTTCCACTATAATTTCTTACATTTCCTTATGCTCCAGTATGATTTTCTTCTTCCAGGAAGGTATAGCTTGATTTTGGTTTTTTACCTTCAGTGCAAGCATATGATTTCAAATTCCTTCCTCAGACTCCAACACGTAGTTCTTCAGAAACGTACTGGGCAGGTAGGCATGGGAAGGAATTTGATCATACTTGAAAAGAAAGATAAAATAGATCTGATGGTAAAGCTATCCAGCACATTTTAGGTTTCTCTCTGTAGTTTAGGTAGAAAGGATTGTTCTTCTGCCAGTGTAAATATATAAATTTTAAAAGAGATGTCAAGGACTGCTTAACATACAGACAAAAAAGTTTCACACATCTGCCCTTATAATAGCTCTATGTGTTAGTATTCTACTTATTTATGCATTCGCATTTGGTTTATTTATGAGATCTTTGCCCAGAAATGTTCCCCTATTAACTCTATATGGCTCTATATGGAAATTAATATATCACTGTGATATTCCATCTGTTATTATTTCTCCAGCATTTGCACCTATGAGCCCCAACCAAGATCAGAGTCTCATTTGGATCCCAGGATCAAAGCCTCTTTTGTGCTAGGGACTCCACATATGCACAGAGGGTAGCTGAAGCTTTTAGTCTAAACATGGAAACTGGGCAGTGAAGGGCTGGGTGCTGGCCCTTAGCACTGACCAGCCCATCGAGCAGTGCTGAGGAAAATGTGGCAGTTGTGGAAGTCAGGCCCCAGCAGCCCCTTCACCATTCTGTCTCTCCCCAGTGTTGTGGCACCTCCAAAATGAGAGGCATGATATGACAGTGATTTCCTTGGTGTGTTTGGGCTGTAATGAATTGCCCACCCAAGGTCACAGGAAGGGATGTAACAACTGCACCCAGGGCTGTCATCTTCTTGCTCATAAAAATGGAATGACAAAGCAACTTATTAAGCAGGCTTAACAACAAGAATAACCTAATGTGAGCCACTTTTCTATGATATTCCTGTGCACCAGCAAGTGCCTGCTGGGAGCAGTGGGAGCTGAAGTCCACAGTCTCCTCTGTAGCAGGCTGGCAAACATGGGAGGTGACTACAGCAGTGATGGAACAAAAGATGCTTTAAAGCCCAGCTGTGGTTATGGTAGGAAGCTGGGAATCAAGGCTCATGCCTATAGAGGTACAAGGAGCAGGGGGAAAAGGAAAGGGTAATGTCAGTGTGGTTGAGGTTTATTAATCCAAAGCTAAAGTAAACATAAATAACCTGTAAAGTGTGTGGGAGTAGAAGGATCATTTTAATTCAGCTTTGCAGATTGTGAGC
This sequence comes from Cettia cetti, assembly GCA_013401135.1. Lineage (NCBI taxonomy): Eukaryota > Metazoa > Chordata > Aves > Passeriformes > Sylviidae > Cettia > Cettia cetti. Next base: position 21,294 of record VZUI01049185.1, on the reverse strand, counting down.
AAGTGATTCTGGCAGGCCAGGGTAATGTTTTTGACTACTACGGTGATGGTGTTATTGCTGTGTAGTCTGAAAGTAAAGAGAAGACCATCTTTTGTTGGAATACTAATGCATTAATAATTATAAAATATGCTTCTCCAAACTGCTGTCCAATGGAAGGAGCCTTCATAAGTAGTGTGGCGTTCATGCTGTCAGGCACTCATTATTTCTGTTCAGTGGTGGCAGGAAGACACCAGCTTAGCCATAAATATTGATAATAAGCTGAAAAATCTTCTGTTGGAGGGGAACAAAAAGTAAGCACAGACAACTGGAAACCCAACTTTATAGTTTCCTGATGGTGAAAACAGAGATTGACACGACATCCAGAAAATGCTAAAGGAAACATGAAGTGGAACATCCAGTTTCAACAGCTGAGGTGGCAATCAAGTCTTTCCACCTGAATCTATTTTAAAATATTTCCTTTCTGATCTTCTTCCTTAGAGAAAGGAGACTTTTGTGTGTGTGTGTGTGTGTGTGTGTGTGTGTGTGTGTGTGTGTGTGGTTGGGGATGGTGGAAAATAATAATTTTCAGTATTTCAAGTATGAAAATTAAAATACATTTATTACTCTGAAATGTCACAGTAGTGTCCCATGGCAATGGTATTCTATGGAGTTCCTCATGTTTCCGTCTAAACCTCAGAGCCTTCTTTCTGCAGAAGCAGGATGATGAAGGTGCTCTGCAACATAATTTGTTTGGATGATCCGTTAATTGCAAAGAACCCTGTAAACCCAAGTATGCTGATATTTGGGGAATGCTTTCAGGGGAACAATTTCCCAAAGCTAGGGTGAAGGACATCTTTCAAAAATAGAACAGGAATGACAATTTCATAAAATTTTCCTGTGAATCACATGAATAATCTAAAACAACAACAAAAAAGCCCAAAACCCAGAGGTGGTTTTAAGCAGTTACCTCAGAGGCCATTCATTTGCCTTGTTTAGTCTCAAAGAACACCAAATACATCTCATTTCCAAAAGAAACATCCAAAGGAATAATCTTCCAACATGTCTCCATATATTTCTGTTGCTGGTAGTATTTTGGCCACAGATGCACCCCACGCTGTGCAGGGCTCCAGCCTGAGGGTTGCACTCCTGGTACTGCGGGTACCAAATTTGCTTCTCTTGCATCATGGCCTGGCTTTTGGAAAGCCAACACCAGTGGCTTTCTGAGCTTGGCTTTAATTCTTACTTTCCTTCTCTTTCTTTTGGTGAATCTACATGTGGCTGTAATCTGGTGCCCAGGCATCCTACTTGCAGGGCAATTTAAAGGCCTAATATGAGCGCAGTGTGCCAGGTCTGGGAACAAAATTTTTTTATTTTAAGTTACCTTAAAAGACATTTTTTTGTTGGGCTCTTCTTTTTAGAGGGTTTTCACATAAACTACAAAGGTGTCCAGAGAAAATTTTCTAACTTAATAAAGTTTTTTAAAATTCTCATTAGGAAAATAGGAAAAAAGGTACTTTTGTTTATAGATGTATCTTTGTTTTTCAGTTTACTGGTATCTGTAAAAATTTAGAGTAATTCTTCAGATTTCTAGCCGGGGATTTCTTATGCTCATGTGTAAATAAACCACAAAGCCACAAATAAGCACTTGCTACTTTGAATGGGTTTTTGAAAGCTAAATGCAGGGGCACAGTTGAACTTTAGAAAGAGTACTTACAAGCAAGGATTTGCAAGGATGTACTGACATTAAGGCTTGCTAAAGCATGGCTGTATCTTTAGCCAAAATAGTTATAAAGGGCCCTTGTGCTGATGCCTCAAACATATCACCTTATTACTGCCTATATCCTGCAGTTTGAGAACTCCCATCCAAGGAAAATTGCAGGACTTAGAGCACATGAGTGGTAATGAGAAACATTCCACTTGAATATTCAATCAGTTTCACCTTAATTTGTGGTGGTTCAGTCAAGAGCTGGATTGAAGAGCTCGTTTTAGAAAGTGGTTTCTTCCTCAACATCTCCAGCTCTGCCAGGGCGAAGGACAAATGCTCAGAGCAGCATTGTGGCAAAGTTAGGAGGAGCACTGCAGCTTTGTCACTTCTACACTGGTGGGGTCAGGGAAAAGGCAGGGTCTTAGCAAATGCAGTGGTTTTACATATGAGATGGTATGATATGTTAGTAAAGGGCCAAGATTTACATTTTGATCGGCCAAGACTTCATGGGCATGCCTCCAAAAAGGCCATACAGCAATGAGGGTGCTTGTGTTTTGCTTTATGGGGAGGGGCAGAAGAGGGAAAAAGCAAAAATAATTCTCCCAAAATGGTTCTTGTGTTGCAAAATAAACTTGGAAGTAATTGTTCTTAAATTCTATGCAAATACTCAGGATAAATATTGTGTTCAAACTTTCCTGGTTATTTCAGCAGGCAAGATAAAATCATCTTCGTAACTACTAAGAGTGAACTTTCAGGCCAGATGCAACTTTATTTCTTTATCTCTGTGATTAAGCATGTTTTACTAAACTTTATTTTATTGCAGCTTTTCTGAAATGCATGTTTTAATATACCAGACAAGAATAAGCAATGAGCTCATCCACAGAAAGTCTGGTTTATAGTTATTGAATATACATGCTCTGTGTTTGCTATGAGTTTAATATGTATGTCATACATTCTACTAAACAATTCAAGCATAAATGGAAAAGTTGGGTAGTAATGGAAAGAATCTAAAGCTTTTGAATGCAAAAGGGCTTGGCAGAAACTTAGGCAGGAAGTAAGAGCTTTGATTATGCTGTTTATACTCGTTTTTAATAGCAAGCTCCCCAACAGCCGTTGTGATGAATGAGCATTTTTGAAGATCGGTACAGGTATTTCAATTGCCTGGTACACCTGACACAATAAAAGATGCTTATTTCATTGAAAGCTGAAAACAGAAATACTACAGATTTTCTAACATACACAGAGAGAGAGAGCAGAATCCTGCACGTTTAGCAATGCAGGTCTAGCTCCAAAAAGTAACTTTAGAAATAGCAGTGTGAATCATCCAGCAGTTTGCTATCAAAGGTGCTTATCTATAAGCAGTCTAATGGTTTTCCTTGCTGTCAGCAGCACACAGTCTCCCTGGAAGCTCAAAGTCAAACTGTGTTGCTTTTGGCTCACACTTCAGCAACAATAAGGATTGGCCCATTAGAAGCTACAGCATGATCTGTTACCCTTACAGCATGATCTGTGATCCATGGACTTCAGAGGGTATTGCTTCAGTCCCCTTATATTTAAGAGCTTGGCCCTTTTTAGGAGTTGCTTTTAGTGTTGTTGTTTGATTTCTTTCATCTTTGGACCTGTTGGTATCCCTTAGAGCTTGGGCATCTCAAACTCTCTTCTCTGGCATGACTAGGGGTAGGAGAAACAGCCGTGTCTGCTTTTCACCTTTCCAAGGAACAAAAACTGGCCCCAGATGAAGCACAGCAGATAAGCTGTCATCAGCACTGAAACCCAGCGGTGCCATGAGGTTGCCAGAATTATAATATCCCCCCAAAAGGAATATCTCATTTCATTCAAATTGAAAGGTCCAAAAAGAAACATTTTATTGGTAAATACTTAGAAAAGAGCTTGAAACCAGGCTTTGTCTGGACTTTTTTTTGTCCTTCATACAGTGCATTGTGGATGAAATGGACAGGCTTTTGGACACTTGGATTCAGGCATGGCTGTACTGCAGTGGTAAAGCCCAAAGGCCTTGTCACTGTTGCAGTAAACAGTGATGAGTATTGGCCTTTAGGAGAGCAGAGAGAAATCTACAAATGCATGGGGCAAATCTCTCCCCTCAGGCTGAACAATTCCTTACACATCAGCTGTGCAGCTGCAGGAAAGCTCTGATGCCAGGTGAGGAACTGGCATGATTCAATTGCCTGCACTCTCACCTGCTTGATTCAACACAGGCATTTGCCCATGTTCTCTAAATTACCTGGGATCATTTACAGTTGTAAAAATATGCTGGTACAAAAGCTTTGTTGTTCACCTTTAGGGATGAACATGTTCAGCCCTGACAATGTTATCTAGAGAGAGCAGCAGCCCAAATCATCTCAAACATGCTTGCAATATAACACAGCTTCAGGCAAGGCTCACTGACACCAGTGCTGCAAAAGAAAGGAACGAAAATGAAGCGACCATTACAATGAGCAATGTGAAGCATATTACACAATTTTGCTTGAACAACCAAAATTAAATAACAGAAAATTGCACCGCCTGTCCATTTTTTTTCCCTAGCTCTCTTGGGGGTGTTCTTTCTGTGGCAATGAATTGCTCCCAGGCTTTAACATAAAGCAGCATGTAGCCCTGCAAGCTGTAGCTCTGCCTACACAGACAGAGCACGAGGCTTCTGAAACATTGCCGTCTCGTGGCAGTCTCCTGGCACCACTGCTGCTGCTGGAGTACAAACAGCCTCGCCTGAGGTCACAGGCAGGTGTCACAGGCATTTAGTGGTAGGCAGGATACACAGCGGAAACTTCCTCAAATTTCACAGATGAAGATAGAGAGTTGCTTTTGTGCAAAAAAAAAAAAAAAAAAAAAAAAAAAAAAAAAAAAAAAAAAAAAAAAAGGAAATTAATCAGATGAGACAGGTGCCCAGTCAGATGATGACAAAGTGACTGAACTGCTGCCAAGTGAAAGGCAGCCCTGGATTCCCTTGATGGGTTTCTGTGCTTTCATGAGCCTCATAGCGGCCCTGAATTCAGTCACCTTGCTGAAGCAGTTCAGCGTCTACATCAACAGTCAGGAAGGTTTACAGCCCAGGAAAGCAGATGACCTGGGATGGCTTTCTCAGAATGGGAGCACTCTTCTTTTCCAAGCCAAATTTGCTGTATCCCTCCAGTACACCCTGTTACATGCACTCAGTACAAAGTGTTACAGTCACTTTGCACTAAATATCAGACAAAGATGTCCTAAATAATGTAAATAATTTTTTTCTTTCCCCACCAACATTAAGTCAGGGATCTTTTCTGCCATGGATTGCTTTAGCACTTGTCACTTAAAAGTAATCATTAATTCTGTGTATAAATTACCATCATTCAGAATATTTTAGCACATACTGTACAGTTTGCTTTTAAAAGCAAATCAGCATCTGTCCTTTTTTTTTTTTTTTTAATATATATATTAATTATTTCCTAGGCTTACATTCTTTAACATTAGTCTACAGACAGTCAGATTTTCCAGTCTGTGGCTATTGAACACCAGTTTGGAAGACCAGCGTGGATGCAAATCTGGCATACATCTGGCAGTCTACCCTGGGCCTTACACAGGCCCTATCAAAGTAACTTGGTGGATTTCCACTGACCTGTGGTGTAAAATCTCTTTGTCCTATGCCAAATGTGTTGACCTCCTGTCCTGTAGTATCCTCCCAAGTTTGTATGAATATCCCATATATTTCATCTGCCCAGAGCTATTGTAAGGAAGAAATCCTTGCCAGGCCATGAGAACCAGTTTTAGGAAGAGTATGTATTTAATAGTACAGGGCCTCAAATTGTGTCTGGTTTTTAATAAAGCTTAGAGAGGCTTTTCTGTGCCTCATCCAAATGATCTGAGTCTGAACACAGGGGCTCCAAGTCAGTGTCTCCTGCTATAAATGGAGATGTCCATAGAAAAAAACAAGTGGCTATAGAATCTCACCATGTACAGCACATATTTGCTATTAAAGCACATCCACACAGATTTTACTGATTTATTTTATAAAATGCAAACTTGAGTACAGCTTTGAGCAATTACTGATGTTATTTCAGTAAATTTTCTTGCCTCACATGCCCTTTTCCACCCTAAGGAAAATTCAGTGACTAAACCTGTTCCCAGTGCACCCCACCATTTTTGAATAGGAACAAGGACAGACTTCGGAGTTTCACAGGGTGGATTTCAGGGTATTTCAAGGATTGATGGATACCTTTCCTAAAAACCTAGGACATATTTCACCAATGGGTGCCTGAAGGATAGGCCTCTCTGATTTTAATAAACTTCTGAGCATGGAAAAGCCATTGCTAGCAAAGTTAGTGGCAGCTCAGAGGTTCTGAAGCTCTGCTGTGTCATTTCTGCTGTAGAAGCTGTGTTCTCTAGCACTGGCCCAGACTGGTTCTAGAGAATAAATCTGATCTCTGTGCCTTGGGTAGCTGAGCAGGGAATATCAGGGCTGGGAGCTTACACCAGTTATGCCCATTTTTCTTACAGGGGTGGAGTGGAAACCAGCCCAGCCAAAACCTGGATAACCTTACAGAGGTGGAGGCAGTTTAAAGAAAACCCAGTCACAAGAAAAGCCTAGGCAATATGGGTGACAGGGAGTTTGAGGTGATGCAGAGATTCAAGCCCAGAGGTAGCATGATAGTCTGATGTATTGTTCACATAATAGGGGAAAATTCCTGTTCTTTGTTACCTCCTCTGTTGTCACCACAGCCCTGCTGGGGCCAGAATGTTTGCTGCCTTGTGAGACCAAGCTCTGTGATATGCAAAATATCACTCTGATGTATTTAATATCAGTGGCTTTAGTAACTAGTACTTGGTAGTCACACCAGCTCAATGAAAATCCTGTGGAGGCAAAAAGAAAGGAGGGCAAACACAGCTGTGATAATACTGATTTTTATAAGGGATTGCTATAGCTACTGGCCCCAGTGTGGATTTGCAAAGCTAGGTAGTGCTGTAATTTTGATGCCTTTCTTGCCTTATTCACTCAAACGTATATAGTTTTATTTTATGTACCCACACCTTATAACCCTTGGCTTCACGTATCTGTGGCTGTAAAATAGAAACCTGTCATTTTCTCAGATTTCCAACCTTTTCCTCTTCTGTCTGTAATAGGCCTTTTTCACCCCTCACTTAAATGCAATTAGTTGCACTTGTAACTAATGATGTGGTGCACTTGTAAGAACCATTTAAGTTGACTAGTGGTGGCCTGTTGACTTCCTGTTGCAGAAAAATACAAAAATATTTTCTTCTCATGCCTCATGATTGCTGATACTTCTTTTAATTGGATTTTGTTTTCCTAGCTCTTCCCCCTGTTGTGTCTTCAGGTGAGCCCAAGGCCTACCTATAAACTCTTTCTTGTGATCTTGACACAAGTGATCAGGAAGCTGGGCCTTCCTGAACTGTCTTTCATGATTGTTTTTGATATTTAATCTGTTTGGGCATTCCTAAAAGAGTAGAGTGCCTTTGAGGCAGCAATAAGGTGCCAGTCAGTTTATTAAGTCATCCTTGTATAAGTGTGACAAGCTTTATCTGCTCTTGGAGCCTGACTCAATGCAGCCAAGAAGAAATGTGGCAAAGGGTGTTCACTTGCTTTTTATTTCTCCGAAATTCCAAGGTCAGCTGGTATCTAGTTTGCACTGCCCAAAACCTCTTCTCAATCTGCTTTTTCCTAGGCACACAGGATGAGAAGGGAGATTTGCTCTTTGGGAACTGGGGCATTGGCATCTACAGCTTATGGTAACTCCAGTACCCAAGTCCAGAATCAGGTGTGGTTTTCATCTGATCACAAGACCTGCCAGAAGTCAGGCAATTGTCAGGGAGTGAGGCTTCATAGACCAGGAGTGGGAAAACAAACCTGTTTAGAGTTGTATGCTGGATTTTCCTGTTGTGAGTTGTAGTACAAATGTTTGCCACCACACTGGGAAAGGCTGAGGGTCCATCAAAGAAGTGAAAAGTTTGGCAAGCTTTTTGGCTGGAAAATGTTCTTGTGGTATCTAAGTACTGCTATGTATTACAGAAAATCAGTACATGTGGAATTCTTTGGGGTTTATTTTTCAAAATTTGATTGAGGGCTTCCTTATCACCTCTCCATATTTGCCTGGATGTATGCATATATGCCCATTACTTGTCTGTCTCCCTAACTGATTCCTTAATCTGAAGTAATTGAATTGACTTGATTTTACTTGATGTCAATTAAGTAAAACAAAGGTAGAAAACCAAGGTAAAGCAATGTTGATAGCTCTACTTTAAAGCTGGACTTTTTCTCTTCTCTTCTCTTATATAAAAACATATAAAAGTATAAAAGGCTTAAAAGAAAGGAGAAAGGTCTGTCCTTTTCTGCCAAGACAATGAAAAAGAAGTGCAAATGATAAAATAATGGGTATCTATTACTGCAAATCAACTGTGTGGATTCCTTCTGGTAATGAAAATAACTATTTGATAGAGCAGACTGACTACTTGCATAAGAATTAACAAATTAACAAACATTCAGAGTCATCTGATTCATCTACTTATAATGGCCTCCCTGTGAACAAAGGTGTAACCTTTCATGATCTGTTTCTATGAAAATGCTAGCAAAAGGGCCTAGAGGCAGGAATACTCATATGCAATCCACAGGGATACTCACAAAAAATGTAGTTGTTACATGGTTTGTATGGGTAGCCCAGTTCTGGCTCTGCTTCAGAGAAGCACTTGTGGTTTTGCCTAGTTTTAAGTCTACCTTTTCAAGTCACATCAACTTTAGTTCTGCATCAAGAAAACAAAAGCTTTGCCTCTCCTTTTGATGGCAGTAGATATGAGCATATCATCCATGCACTCCAGAGTCATTCTTCTCCCTATTTTGTCAGCTCATGAATGTAAATAAAGTGCTGTGTGCCATGGAGACATCAACAGGGGAGGAGTGTGTTTAGCCCATCAGTGCTCCAAGCTTGCTAGACAACAGTGCTGGGCAGGAGAAAAAGCATGTTCTGAGGAGCAGAAGATACCTTGTTCCTCCGCTGGTTCATCATTTGGAGAGTGGACTCTGGCAGGGAAATCTCTTTGCCAGCTGTAATTGTATAGCGCAGCTTTACAAAAGTCAGAAAGGGTCAGAGATAAGGACACAGGATGGTCTCAGCCACTGTGTCCCAAATGCAGATACTCCACTATCCAATGCACAGCCCACTCCCCTCTCCAGGCTTTTTCCACCACCATCTTCTGAACACTGATGTTTGTTATTCTCAGTGCTTTTTTCCTTCTGGTGAGTTCCCATTGCAGTGACAGACAGAAGACCTTTTTGCAAGAGGACTCAGCCCAAGATTTTCTGCCTGGGCTGGGGCAGCAGGCACAGGGGCAGCATTTGGGCTGCTGGGATGAGGGCAAATGCTGGTGCTGAACAGCCAGGCTGGTGAATCAGTGAGCCTGTAAAGAGACCTGGGGGGTTATTGTGAAGTGCATTGCTAATGCTATTAAATATTACTTAGGCCTACAGCAAGTTGCACCTTCAGCAGTTTAAAGTCTAATTGCTGGCTGATGCAGAAGTAAGACTGAATGTATGTAAATCCTGTTGAAAGATAATATAATTTTGGTTTCTCAGGCAGATTAGCAGCCTCTGCAATTATTAAGGTGGGCAGCTGATGATGGTAGTGGAGAATAGATCATACAGTGCTAAAGGATGTATTCAAATTTGAATCCAGTAGATAGTGCCCTTTTACCAACCTTAGAATAAGCAGATAACACAGAGCCTATGCTGTGTCCCTTTGGAGGGGGAAGGCTAAGAGCCACAGGAATGTGTGAATAGCTCCCAGTAACCTTGACTCTTTCTCCCTTTTCTCATTACATTCATGGTTTATGGTTCCAGCTGAGAAACCAGTGAGTGCCTCATCCATGTTTTTGCCTGCCCTGCTCTTTTCCTGTGACACACCAATTTTTGGAGGCAGGGAAAGAGGGAGAAGGAGAAACCTTCCACCAGTGTTTAAAGCAGTTAAATTACACCCCAGCTCATGACACCTAGTCCTTTCACAAGCACATATTTTCATGGTATACTACTCTGTTTATGTATCTATTTAGAACAAGACTTAGAGACACGCCCACATAAAGTCCAATAGCCATCTCTCTAACCACCAATGAAACCTAATTTTTGCAGCAAGCACTTGAAGAGCGGGTAAATTGCATGCTAGGATCCATGCTGGATGAAAGAGAAGTGGAAGTGCACTGCAACTGTCCAAAATATGGCCATTCTGATTTGATGGGGTTTTTTAATGCGTTTTGGAACAAAGATGCAAAGGCAAATAATAACAAGAAGGACTTCTACAGGTGTATAGAAAAGAAAGGTCAAGGAAAGAATATTCCCCCACCAAAAAGAAGTGGTGAAAAACTGGTAACAGATGAGGAGAAGCCTGAGATACTCAACAAATTTTTGACTTGGTCTTCAGTGGTAGTCTCTCTTCTCACACCTCCCAAGTGGATGGACAGCAGGATTGGGACCATAAATAAAGATCAGGTTCGTGACAACTTGAGGAAGCTGAAACCACTTGAGGAAGCTGAACATACAAGAGTATATGGGATCCAGTGAGATGCTTCCTAGAGTTCTGAAGGAATTCACAGATGTAGTTACCAAGCCACTCTCCATGATAGTTGAAAGTCAGTAAGGTGAAGCCACAGGTGACTGGAAAAAAGGAAAAAGGTACCCATCTTTAAATAGGGAAGAAAGGATGACCCCTGGAACTACAGACCTGTCAGCCTCCTCTCTGTGCCTGGGAAGATCATGGAGCAGACCCTCCCAGAAGCTCTGCTAAGGCACAGGGAGAACGGGGAAGTGATGCAGGAGAGCCAGCACGACTTCACCATGGGCAAGTCCTGCCTGAGCAGCCAAGAGGCCTCCTGTGATGGGGTGACTACACCAGTGGACAAGGGAAGGGTCACAGATGTCATTTATCTGGACTTCTCTAAATCCTATGACACGGTCCCCCACAACATCCTTTTCTCCAAACTGGAGAGAGATGGATTCAATGTGTGCGCTGTTCTGTGGATTAGGAAGGAGATGGTTGGATGGTCATGGTCAAGGGCTCAGAGTGCCAGGGGACATCAGTGATGAGCGCTGTCCCTCAGGGGTCTGTACTGGACCAGTGTTATTTAAGTTATTTATTAATTAATAACACCGACAGGGATCCAGGGCACCCTCAGCACATCTGCAGATGACATCAAGCTGAGTGGTGCTGCTGACACACCTGAAGGATGGGACACATCCAGAGGGACTTGGACAAGATCAAGAAGTGGCCCAAGGGAAACTCATGAGGTTTGACAAGACCGAGTGCAAGGTGCTGCACCTGGGTCAGGGCAATCCCTGGCACCAATCTGGGCTGGGATGAAGAGAGGGAGAGCAGCCCTGCCCAGAAGGACTTGGGGGTGCTGGTGGATGAGAGGCTGGGTGTGACCCAGCCATGGCACTCCCAGCCCAGAGAGCCAAAAGTGTCTGCATCCAGAGCACCATGGGCAGCACCATGGGCAGCAGGAGAGGGAGGGTATTCTGCCCCTCTGCTCTGCCCTGGTGAGAGCCCCCTTCAGTGCTGCATCCAGCTCTGGGGTCCCCAGCACAGGAAAGACATGGTCCTGCTGTGCCCCATTTCCCACAACACTGTTGGAGCAAGTCTAGAGGGCCACCAGAATGATCAGAGGGATGGAGCATCTCTTCTTTGAGGAAAGATTGAGATAATTGAGACTGTACAGCCTGGGAGAGAGAAGGTTTTGGGGTGACCTAATTGCAGCCTTCCAGTACCTGAAGGGAGCCACAAGATAGGTGGATAGAGACTATTTGCAAGACCATGTAGAGACAAGATAACGGGGAATGGCTTCAAACCAAAGAAGATAAGTTTAGACCAGATGTTAGGAAGAAAATCTTCCCTGTGAGAGTGATGAAGCACTGGCACAGGGTGAACAGAGGAGTCTGGGCTGCCCCATCCCTTGGAGTGTTCAAGGCCAGGTTGGATGGGACTTTGAGCAGCCTGACATGGTGGAAAATGTCCTTGCCCATGGCAGACAGGGTAGGAATTAGATAACCTTTAAGGTCCATTCCAAACCAACCCATTCTATCAATGTCCCACCTCCCTCTTGTTTTGAAGTTGTAAGATTTGGCTTTTTACTCTGTCCTTCAAGAAAGGAGCAATCATTCTGCACTTTTCTATGTCTCAGCATATACAGTTTTTAGCACCTAGGAATCTCATACCTGACTGTGGCACATCCCGTTGCAGTCCTCTTATTTTGAAATTTTCATGCAGAATTTTAGAAGAGAAATGTTTTAAGGATTTTCCTCAGAAAATTGGAAACATTGAAAATAACATTTCTTAGTTGTGCTCTAACTAAGTAAATTTCTTTGCTTCTACAAACCTGAGAACACCTCAGACTTTATGTGCAGAAGCTGCTAGTATGTGATGGTTTCTGGGTTTTAATTATTGTTAACTCTGGTCTGCTATGACCCATTTGGCCGTAAAGGTTTTTCTGCATTTGTACAATAACTATTATGCTGGATGCTGAGCACTAGACAATGCAAAGAAAAAAATGATAGTGAAAATACTAGAGACCTCAAAAGCCTCTGAGAATTATTAGGTACAACATAGTTATTTTAGGTGGAGCCATCCCTGCAGGCAAGCAGGTTAGGGTGTGGGGAGGCTGTTAATTTATTAAAGGGTTCTGCAGGAATTCACACACATTCATTCCACACATTCAGCACTCTTTGGATAACTTTTTTTGTTGCAGTGAACGCTCTTCACTTGCATCATGTCCAGATCAGCTCTTATCTTATTTTTCTGTGATTTAAATGGTTTTTTCATAAGAAGAGGATGAGACTGTTCGTAGCAATGCTATCTGTATGTTTTCAAAGGCTGTGCCACATCAGCTCAAGCTTCCCTTCCTGCTGCTTCCCTTCTTTCCAGAACTTCAGGTAACATGTTTTTATTGACAGAGCTGGAGTGGTGTGGGGTGGGCTTTCATGGTCACTTGCCAGATAGTAGATAAAATTCTCTTCTCAGTGAAGCCAGCAAGATCTTTGTCACTATTGTCAGCTAAGACTTCACTCCTTTTCTAAATGGTGCTGAGGAAAAGGACAAATGGGTTAAATACACTGAGAATAACCTGATGACTTGACAGAGGAGGAAAAAAACCCTTTTTCTGCAATTTCTGCAGAAGTGAAATGATTATTTCCCTCTGGAATCCAGTACTGCTCTTTATCAATTCTTGAACATCGAATATGTGCTTTGCAGGTAAAAGTCTGTGCCTGCAGTGACATTTTTATTTGTGAGGGTTTCTTTTCCCCCACTAGCTGAGAAAGAGAGTTTTCAAAATATCTTGTGGAAATACATAGGTGAATGCTCACTGCTTTGAAAATTCCAAGGAAGTTTTAAATCCACACTTAACATTGTGTACACAGAGGTTTCCCAAGTGCAAGGCTGCGGCAGCAGCTTTGTCCCAGGTAACAGAGCAGCTTGAATGTGTGTGGCCCCTACCCAGACTGGACAAACTGTGGGAAGAAGAATCAAGCTCTGAAGATGCACCTGTGGAAGGAGAGTTTCTATTCTTTCACGGTGTAAGGACAGTTTCAAGCTCGATGTGGGGGATATTGCTTCCCCATTGTTAGATAATTTTTAAAGGCCTTATCTCTTCCTCGTACACAGACACTTCAGAAATGTTAATCTCACTTTTGTGCTTAACTGTTTCAGGAAAGTGGGAGATATTGTTCCCTAACATTTTTAAGTTACTAAGGCTTATTTACCAAGAAATGTGATGTACTTCTTTCTCTGCAACTGAGAGTGTTAGCCTAAAGTGAAGGAAAGTGGGAGGGCTTTATTGTAAGAGTCCTTTAAGGTTCCTGTGCTTCTTGGCTATCCTCTTTAAAGCCTTTTTAATAGCAAGCTCACTCAAGCAGTCTGACAGCTCACATCACTTTGTACGTGGTTACAAAACAAATGTGCAGGGGTGGCAGGGGAAGGACTTCGCTTGTTGGATCTGGCTGTGCCTGAGCTGGGAGCCCTCCAGGCAGACACTTCCTTATCTCTAGGAAAGGGAATTACCTGGGTCAGCCTTCTATGAGCTGACAAGGATCCCCTGAGATTGGAAAGCTGCTCCAAGACTCCTCCCTTCTTCTCTGGGAGCTGCTCAGCAAAGCCACCACGTAAACTTCTGTGGACTGAGTTTCTTTATTGGTGCCTTATGTTACAAAACTTTGCTCTGTCTTTGCCTAGCTCAAATGTAGTCGAGACAAATGCAAAGGATCTTCTAGATGGGGCAGCGGCTGCTGCTATTTTTGTAATTTTGGTTTGTTTATGCTCAACTTCTAAAGCAAACCTTCTCTCTGAGAACAAAGAACCTCAGCAAACCCCAGTGACTCAAGTCTCTCCAGCATGTCGCCAGAGGAACCAGAGGTGTAATTTAGCTCAGCAGATTTTATATGCCCAGACTCCAGAGACCAACCACCCTGGTGTGCTGCAGAGAGCAGGCACAGAATGCCATGTGTAGGTCTGTCCCATGTGCTCTCTTGGCTCAGCCCTGGAACTGGATAACAATTGGCTATTTTAGAACAAGCAGCCCAGCAGAGGAAACAGCCCTGATTGGCACCAGTGCTCCTGAGGAGGGGCATGACCCTCAGTCTATTTCCTTATGGTCCTGAAATGTTTCTGTCACTGGCACCTTCACTTGTGCTCAGAAGGAGGGATGTGACATTACTTCACGGATTGCAGGGAAAAAAAAGCTACTCTTCAAGCCCTCATGATTGGTCTCTCCTGCCTTCTCCTTTCTTGAAGGCAAGTAACCACTGTCACTAAGGCAGTGATGCAGTCTCTGGCTTCCCTAGATGTTCTAAACCACTTGGTGCCCTGAATTAGGCTAGGAAGATAACCATATGTTTTTTCCTGACTATTCAGGATTGAATAACAACATTATGATACTGATATCTGGCAGTGAAAGGACTTTTCGTCATTCCCTGTGAGGGAACAAGGCCTCATGCTTGAGAATGAAAAGTGCTGTCTGAAAGGGTTCTGTGACTGCTCTGAAGAGAAGGATGAGCCTAAGGTACATGCTCATGCCGGCCTGGGAGCTTTTCTTCATGTTTCAAGTTGAAGGAATATTGGGAGACAAAATAGAAGCATTTCAGCACTTCTCAAAGGTAGGAAATAACTAGCAGAAGCCTGATGTGAGACAAAATTATCAGGGAAGATGCAGTGGAGGAGCATTACCATTTTACCCAGCAGAACCACAGCCAAGGCATGACCTATGACATCACCTCCTGTTATGGTGGCATCCCCAAATCCAATCCAGATATGATTAGGGGAGGACTTTAAAGTTAAGATGAATGGCTGGACTGTTCTTTTGTTGTTCTGTGCCGGAAGTCTTTGGCCAGGGCTCCTTTGGGACAGCAAAAAATCAGTGGCATGAGCAATCTCAGAGGTGTCACATATGTCACATATGCTCATTAATTCATTTCTTTGTTGGTAACTTAGGTCACAACATGTCCTAGTTGTTTTGTGGTGGTGCTGTAGATGATGATGATCTTTTAATGGGTTAATGCATTTGTTGCTCACTACTCCAACATGTAAGGCAATTACTTCTCTTCATTCAGAAAATGCAAGAGATTTTTTTTCAGGGCAGATTGACAAGCATCCCTTAGCCAAGGATCCAAGGGCATCGTCCTCCTTCAGCCGCATGGCTTCTCATTAATATTTGAAAAGGTTTACTGCAAAATTTAGGGTTGAACTGTAGTATTTTATGCAGTTATTTCAAAATTCATAGATTTCTAGATTTTTCAGGCCAGAAGGGACTATTATGCACACCTTCTCTGACCCCCTGTATAATGTAGGCTACATTTGTTTAAAGTTTCAATTTGTTTTCCTGAGCAAACTTGTATTTATTACATATAGTTTGGTATAGAAGAGTAGCTACTGAAAAGGTTGAAATCCATAAATATTATAGCAGACCACCTGGTGCTCTGAAGCTTGATTCTGAATGATGGCTTCTTAAAATGAAGAGCAGCTTGAAAGACAGGGAGATATAATGATGTGACTATTGCAAAGAGCAAATGAATTGGCTCTGTGTCAGGGGAAGTTGTTTCTGGGAGCCTGACTTCAGTTTAAGCATTGGGGCTCTTTTCCTCAGGCAAAAAAGTGCTCTTTCAGTCAGTATAACCTTTATTTTGGAAATAAGGAAGGGAGAGGAAAGTTTCTGTAGATCACACTGTATCTGTATAACTGTATCTGTATAACTGAAAAACCATCTCAAACTGACAAGGACAATGCCCCTTACCAAAGGACAAAATTTACACTTCAAAATGTGCATGCAGAAAATATCCTGATGCACCCACAACTGTAGTCACTATAATGCAATGGTTTCATCTGAATAGCAGCAATATATGTTTTATTTACTGACATTCCATTGTGTGATTGAAGATGTGTTGAATGGCTCAAGAGAGATGTTTCTGTCTTAGCATCTCTGTTTTAAACAAAGATGAAAAGGAAGGGCCATAGGAGTCTCAGGCTGAGCAGCAGGTTCTGTGACACTTAGCCTGGGCTTTGATGATCTTGCTTTCACTCAGCCTCTTGCTCACTTTGGAAGCCTGTGGCAGAGCTTCGCAGCTCAGCACAGACCCACCATGCAAAAACTACAGGTTCTGTCTTGATGATTAATGTTAGCTGTTTGAAATAATCCAAATGCTGCCCTCTGATCTGATAAAATGAATAATTACATCGGGTGTGAATGATGGGAGCTACAGGGAGGAACTCAGAGGGGATGAGGACAGGAGTTTTTGCCAGGCTTGGTTTTCTGAGAATGAAACAACTCTCAAGGGCATGGAGGTTGAGGGGATATTATTTTCATTTCTGTTTCTTCTCCAGATGTTGCTTTGCTGTAGGCTTACCCATGATTCAGAGACTGAGTTTTACTGCCTGAGATGGGAGAGAGAAGAGATTCTTACACCAAATGGCAGGATAAATTCTCCTGGGGCAGGGGAGGAATTCTGCTCATGGTGTAGTCACAAATGGGTTAACAAGGGAGGTACTTCAGGTTCCCACAGGTACAAAATCCAGCAGTAGAGCTCACCAAATCATAGGGTTCTAGCTGCAGCTTTTCTAAAAATTTCCCAGCTCATTTAGCCTTCCTTACATTTTGCTAAGCTGTGCTTGGTCTCTGCACACCCTGTTTTATGCCAGTGAGGACAAGATAAATAAAGACAAGAGTATCAGTGGTACGAACACATAGCTGCTTGTGTGCACAGACATTGCTGCCTCTGTAGAAGCAGGTTAGATCCCAGAAAATGAGTGAACCATTCTGCATCTATCCATGTCTGATAAATACAAGAAGTATAAAAAAAAGGTACACATTAATAAGAGAAATGCAATTGATTGCATCACTGTGATGTGCAAAGGGGTTCTCATACACAAAGTTGGTGATTTTAATTTAATTCATCATTTCCCTGTTTTGATAATGTTATAACTCACTTTTCAGTCAACATAGGTCTTTTGCTACTCCTGCTGTTAAAACACCCACCATTAGGTTCTTTTTCTATTGATATTTTAGGAGATGTTATAAGCATGATATAATCATGTATTAATAATTATTTCTGATTAAATCAGCTGCTGTCATCTGGTTTTAAGAGCCTACTCTTTTTCTTCGTGCCTTTTAATATACTTAATAACCTTCCTATTACAATTTGTTTCCTACTTGTGACACAACTATCATATTAGGCTTATATATTATTATTAGATTTGTTGGTTTTAATTTAGTATCAAAGAAAGAGAAACTGCTGGCTCTGTGGAAGATATTTGGTGCCACAAGGACTTTTTAAAGCAAAACACAATTAATACAATGGCCAAAGTGTAGGAAAAAGATCGAAGAAAAATTAGGAACCCCTCATAACAACATTTTACCACTTTCTGCAGGTTGCTTGTTTGACAGATGTTATATGAGTATAAAAGGATGGGGAGTGCTCTAAGTTTTTTTTCTTCAATTAAGTCTTCTCAGCATCCATTCTGGATGCAATGAAAGACCTTTGTTCAGTGAGTCATGAGAAATCCAAGGATTCACTCCTGAGCATCCTGACCAATAGGAATTTAGTTCATTGCCTTTTTCTCTCCCCAAGGAAGGTTTTGTAGTGTGGTGACCTACTGACAAATTAGCTGATGGCAGATCAATGGTTTAAAAAGTATGGTCCCAGGCATAGTGATCAGCCTGGAAAACCAGAGCAGGGCAGTTGTGTGTGGGTTGGACTAAGCACAGAGCCCCTTTTCTCATTCTGAGGATGTGTGTGGGTGTAAAGGAAGAGCTCTTTGGAGAAGAACTGCATTGCATGACCATATGGTTAGAGGATTTCTGACATCTGCCACAGAGCTATTTTACACCTGAGGTGGCTGTTTGGGCCTTGCTTGTAAGCAGTGCACACAAAGAATTGGGCTTTTCCAAAGTAAAGTTGATCTGACCTATTTTACATGTCCTGTGATAAACACGCTCCCTAGAAATTCCAGTACTGAATGGAAATGCAACCTACTGTGGTTAGCTCTTCCTTGTACATCAAACCTTTAATCATCTTAAATTTGGATGAGACAATCCAATCTCATGTGTCATGACAGAGCTCCAGTTTCTTAAGGAGCTGCTTAAGGAGATCTTAAGGTTAAAAAATAAAAATAAAAATAATCATCCAAATATCTAATTTTGAAACACATTAAACCATATTTTTGTCTGTTTACAAATACAGATCTGGCTTTTTATCAGTAGTTTCTTAAGGCACAAGAGGAGTTTGTGTCAGATTCTGAAGCAGCAGCTTTTTTAGCACTTTTTAGCAGTTGCATAACTCAGCCTGATCAGTGAAGGAGAAGGGCACATAACAACTGGCGGAAAAAAAAAAGATTGAATGCCCACTGTTAGCAAGAAATTGTATCTGCTCTTCTGCTCAGTCTTTTCCTTTTGAAACTGTTCTTTGTTCTCTGGGGAAGAGATTTTCACACCCATCTATGTAGAGAGCCTCTATTCAGGCACAGCCCTGATGTAATAGCCCTAGTCTAGGTGACATTCAGTCTCTGGATGTGCTCAGTCCTTTTATTTATTTATTTATTTTAATTTATTCCCCTGTCCACAGGAGGAAGTGGTAGAGACTTAGAAACTGAGCCGAGCCCATGGGTGGGTTATTCCTCAACAGTGGGAGTAATTTGCCATCACTTCCAGGTGAAAACTTTCAGATCAGTGCGTGTGGGATTGAATGATAGACCGGTGTCAGCCATCCAGGGGCTCACAGCCTCCACCTCCAACATTACAGGGACATACCTGTGTTCTCCTTCTTCACTAAAGGGTAATTTTCAGACAGTAAAAATAACTCATGGTCACCTTTAGGAACCTCACAAGGATATGGAGCCAGTATGACTCATTACTAAATTACTCAGAGCCTTGATGATCATTCTTAGTATCATTCTCATTATATTTTATGTCAAGTAGCTGGACACATGTAAAGGAATAAGAGTTCTCTCTCTCTGGAATTACTTGCTTCCAGACCTGGAAACAACACAGTGTGAAAGAACAGCACTTAGCTAAATTACATTATTATGAGCTTTATCAAACACTTATCAATATGTCCAAAACTACATCTTCCACATTCAATGACCTGTCTTTTGGTGCTTTGCCCTGGTTAGAGCTGTACAGAGTTTTCTGTAAAGTCCTTGCACAAAGACACTCTAGAGTGCATGTACAAAAACAGGGAGCTCAAGGCTGTCTCTCAGATCTCTTCAGCTTTACACTATGGATGCCTTGAAGGAAGATTTTGGGGAGAAGTTTTCCATGTATATGGATCAGATGCAGTAAGTTTTGATACACAGGGAGGCAAAATCAAAGAATTATTGAATCATATGGTTTGTGTTGGAAGGGACCTCAAAGATCCTCTAGTTCTACCCTCCCATGTCAGGGGCAAGGACCTTTCCCTCTACTCAAAGCCCCATCTAACCTGCCCTTGAACACTCCCAGGGACAGGGAATCCACAACTTCTCTGTGCAACCTGTGCCAGTGTCTCACCACCCCCTCACAGTAAAGAATTTCTAACGTCATCTAAATTTATCCTCTGTCAGTTTGAAGCCATTGGCCTTGTTCTGTCACTACAGGCCCCTGTAAAGAGTCTCTCTCCGTCACTCTTGTAGCCCCTTCAGGTACTGGAAGGTGCTGTAAGGTCTCTACCATAGATGATCTACTATTTGTAAAACAGGGGGGAAGGACACAAAAGAAAAGACAGTGTGTCCATACTTTCCTGCTTCAAACTCTGAATTTCCCTTAGCAGAAAAACATGGGATGTCCAATGAACTTGCCCCCTCCTCAGCCAGCAACTGCCTGCAGTGGATTAAGTGTGTTAGCAATACTCAGGTAGTACTGTCAGATGTCTAGGATTCTTCTTTTCCTTCATTTTCAAATCACTTAAGATCAGAGGGTTGTTTATGTCATGGGTTTTGGTTTTCTTCCTTCTGGTCTTTTCTCCTTCCAGACCTTAGCCACTGGACAACCTATTAATTTGTAACTGTTTTTCTGATGAAGTAGCATGCAATGATAATTTGT
Source organism: Cettia cetti (assembly GCA_013401135.1). Taxonomy (NCBI): domain Eukaryota; kingdom Metazoa; phylum Chordata; class Aves; order Passeriformes; family Sylviidae; genus Cettia; species Cettia cetti. The sequence continues at coordinate 1,067 of VZUI01049185.1, read as the reverse complement.
TACTGTGAAACCTGTAATGAGTTTTAATTATGGCTCCTAATGCCATACACTGTCATTTAAATCTCAATGGCTGTCACTGCCTTGTTCTCTTCCAGAGAAAATACAGCTCTTTCCTCCTTCCAACATCTGCATTAGTGCACAGTTTATGCTTACCTCGGTGGGGCTAAGTGAGTCACAAAATGCCAGCTCCTCAAATTATTAGCTACTCTGACTTAGGCCTGGTGGAGAAGAAAGCCAACACAATCTGTTACTTTCAGTGGATACCCTGGACACAAGAGAAATGTTGCAGTCCTTGCAGTTACACTGGTGTGGTTTTGTTTGTTTGGAGAAGCCCAGCATTGTGACTCCCGCTGTATTTTTTAGAAAGAAAAACATAATCATCCAAGCAACTATTTCTGTGGGTACTTTCCTGAGCAGTGAGATGGTCTGCTGCACTGAAGCTGTTGGAGTTCTTCCTTCTCATTTCAACAGCATTCATTTTCTAGCAGTTTTTACCATCTTGTGATCATGGAACATATGGGAGGAAGAGAGGCTTCTGGTCAAATCCCAGCAACAGTGCAGTAAATAATTGCAGTGAAGTTCTCACTCAGGTCATATGCTATGCCTGAAATGGAACACATTTGATTGTATTCCTAAAGAGTGGCTGCAGTGCACAGGCCAGACAGATCTGGAGGTTGACACGTGATTTCCCTGACTAGGAAGCCTGATGGGAAGGTGTGAGGGTAGGCAGGAGGACAGAGAGAGAAAGCCTCACAGTCCCATTCTGGAAGTAGCTCACCAGATGCCACAGGACAGCAGCAGTGGAGCTTGTGCAGGTACAGCAGAGAGAAACATGGAGAGTCTTCAACTTTCCATTAGGAGACAGCACAGGAGGAAGCATTGTTGAGGAGTGCTGACTTCTTTACTGGTTGCTATAGTATCAGTTGGGACCTCTGTAGTTTTATGATGTTGACAACCCTTGTGTTGGGGGTTGAATTTGGGTTTTTTGTTTTTTTTTTTTTTTTTGTTTGTGGAATTTTTCCCCATTGGGTTGCCAAGGGAACTAATTGCTGGGTGTTTATGGGTGC
>VZUI01049184.1:0-41567 GCA_013401135.1 Cettia cetti | reverse complement strand
GAAGCACAGCCTCTCCTCCATCCATCCCCAGGGATTGTGGAGCACAGCCTCTCCTCCATCCATCCCCAGGGATTGTGAAGCACAGCCTCTCCTCCATCCATCCCCAGGGATTGTGGAGCACAGCCTCTCCTCCATCCATCCCCAGGGATTGTGAAGCACAGCCTCTCCTCCATCCATCCCCAGGGATTGTGGAGCACAGCCTCTCCTCCATCCATCCCCAGGGATTGTGAAGCACAGCCTCTCCTGCACCAAGGGGCAGTGCCTGGGCAGAGCAGGGTCCCTGGGTTTGTGTTCTGGTTGTTGTTCATGCCAGGGCTGTTGTTGTTTGTTTGCTTTATTATACATACTAGTAAAGAACTGCTGCTCCTGTTATCATGCCTTTGCCTGAAAAACCCTTAATTTCAAAACTAAGATAATTCAGAGGGAAGGGGTTTACATTTTCCATTCCAAGGGCGGCTCCTGCGCTCTTTAGTAGACACCTGTCTTTTAAATGAAGACAGTTGTAGAAGGCATCGCTGCAGACTGAAATTTATTACAAATAATTACAGGTTTTAAATAATTGTGGAAAATGCTCAAAAAAATTTCAAGATCATCATTTACTGGTGTCTATTAACTGTGACAATTGCACACTTAGCAGAGTGTGCAATCTTCTAAAATCAGGTTAGAGATCCCACTGAAAAAGGCAGAGGATCTTGCACATAGAGCATGTGTCACGCCAAGTTTAGGATGAAGATCCATTATGTGAAAATACCGGGCTCATTGGGAAAAAGTATTTCCTCCCACCATAGTCAAGAATGCCATCATTTGTGCCTTTATAATGCAGAGTAAACCACAGGAGAACTCACAGGGTTCAGGAGGCAAAGGAAAAAACTCCAGAGATGAGCTGTTGGAATATAATTTCGAAATGGCTGAAGCATTTACATAGCTTCAGTTGAAACTGGGAGATTACAAGAGGAAATAATGGTGAATATTCTAGCTAGAGGAGGGTTTAGATGGACTATTGGGAAGGAATTGTTCCCAGTGAGGGTGGGGAGGCCCTGGCACAGGGTGCCCAGAGAAGCTGTGGCTGCCCCTGGATCCCTGGAAGTGTCCAAGGCCAGATTGAATGGGCTTGGAGCCACCTGGGCTACTGGAAAATGTCCCTGCCCATGGCAGGGGGTGGCACTGGGTGGACTTTAAAGTTCTTTCCAATCCAAATCATTCTGGGATTCTATAAAAGAGAAAGTTTTAGACTTTTTCTAGGCTTCATAATGAGATTTGCCCACATGTGTGTTTTTATCTCATTGGCAGTATCAGAGAAGGTGCCTCAGAGACCACAAGTTTTACTTAACTATCAAAATTTATGTTGCTATGACTAAATTTAAATATTGAACTGCACTTCTGAGGAAAAGAAATCTTTAAAAAAATATGTGGAAAAAGTGATGTAATTTTAAAGCTTTTTTTCAATTACATTTTTTCGTGGATTTTCCTGACTTATTTCACTGTTTTCAGATATATTAACTTTAAATGATTCTGATGATTCCTGCAATATTTACATACTTGGCCCTTACCAATGTATAAACCAAATCTTTTGAGTGTTCTGTCCATATAAGCCGATGTCCTTTTTATCTGGCATTCCCATTTTCCCAGGTATAGCACCTGGCAATTCTTTCCATTCATGCAGAGATTTCAAACTCTGATACCACAGAGTAATTTTGGTCTTTATGTATGTATTTTTAAAAATATATATTACAGGCATTTGAAAATACAAATTAGGGAAATGCTCTTGAAATTCAATCTTAAAGCTGTACCTAGGAAAATTATTAAATTAGACTGCTGTAATTTAGTTAATAATGCCTCTACATTTCTTTAACATAGACTTTATAGCTGTTTTCCAGTCATATTTTAGTCTCTCTCTCCCCTTGATTAAACATTATGCAGCAATATACAGCAGTGCAAAACTCTTGAGTTGTAATGATAATTATAATTCATTAAATATTGATCAAATTAAATCTAAAATTGCTTGGATGTCATTCATTTGCTAAGTACAAAATAAAATGCTATAACATGCAAATAACTTAGTGGTTGTGTACATAAACTAATAAAATGAAAATATGCATGGTAATATTCTCAGTAAGGAAAGAAGCTTTTCTTAAATTAAAACTGTAATTTGACCAAGATGATTATCCCTGCTCCTGCCCTTGAAAATCTGCCATTTGACTGCTGTGACTAGCAGCACAATTCAGAATGCAAAATTACATTCTTATTTCTTTTTGAATCACATAGAAGTTTCATCAGCACTTTGGAGCTGACAAGTGCATACCAAATATCTGATTCTTGCAGACAAGGGGGTTACAAGGAACATTTAGTATAAAAACCTGCCACTTTAGGGTACCAACTCTCATGTTTTTAAGCAGTCATAGAACCACAGAGTTGTTTGGGTGGGAAGGACCTTGAAACTCATCCCATCCCCTTGCCAGGGACACCTTCCACTCTCTCAGGGTGCTCCAAGCTCCATCCAGCCTGGCCTTGGACACTTCCAGGGGTCAGGGGCAGCCACAGCTTCTCTGGGCACCCTGTGCCAGGGCCTGCCCACCCTCACAGGGAACAATTCCTTCCCAGTAATAATCTTCACAATTTCCTGGTGCTATTTGGGTTTCTACACTACTGGTATTTTAAAGGGTTGGAGCTTCCTGCCTCACACAGGATCTTCTCCAGGTGCTGTCCTGCTCCACTCCTCATCCAAGTCACTTCCCTCATTCTGGCTATGTGGACAGCACTGGCATTTCCCTGGGATTTACCCACCAGTGAAAGCCTCCCAGCAGTACTCCCAGGAAAGCAGAGCTATCCACACAGTTGCATTTGTGACAGGCGGGTCCGGGAGGTTGGTGCTGCTTTCTGCTCAGCGTTTTTACCCTTATTTGTAAAGGTGAGTATTCAGGGATGAGCAATAAGTTTGCCTTCATGTGTGGGACAGGATGCCTTGAGCATTTGATGCTGCCTTGGCTGCTTCCCTGCGCTCCTGGGATGTTCAGATGTGGCACAAGAACCTGAGTACTCTGAGCCCAGACACTTCATCTTTACATTTCCTTCTCAGGCAGTTCAAGTCCGTGTTCCCTGGGCCTCCAGCGAGGGCCATCTGCTCTTCCTGACATCAGCACAGGTCACTCTTTCCCCAGTCTTCAAAGCATTCCAGCAGGCAGTGAGCCTGCCCTCCACCCCTGCATGGAAAGGACAAGGTGTCTAAGAACATTTGGAAAGGAGCTTGATGTATGAAAGCTCTTACATGTCCCTGAAATTTCTGCTGGCCTTTTTCCTTCAGTCGGGCTTGGTTATTTTTCCCTTGGTTCAATAGATTTTTGAATTCACTCATAACCTTTAGAAAGTGCATCACAAACAACCCAAAATACAGGCTATTTTGGAGTTTTCTTTTTCTCCCTGAGTAAGGACAAGGGTGAGGTTTAAAGGAAAAGCAGCTGTTGGATTTCAAAGGGAGTCAGATGTTCAGGGATGCTTTGCCAGCACCTGGTATAGGGAGAGTTGGTACCTCAGTAAAAATGCTGTAGAGATTTCATTTCCATGGCAAGTGATCCACAACTGGGGCATGCTCAGGAATGATTGCTAGCTTTGTCAGGCTGAGGGAGTTGTGAGGAATGGCAGTACTGCAGGAAGGAGGAGGAACCCTGGCAGCAGAGTGAGTGGGAGGGCTGAGCAGCACCAATAGGGAACACCAGTAGTAGGAACAGTGAGTAATCCACACACTGGTGTGGAAAGTGAGACAGTTTTGTAAAGGACAGGAGCTGGAGAGTGGGAATGACAAGCACACACACAATTACAGGGAGCTGCTGAGAGCAAAATGCACCATTATTTGGCCAAAGAGCAGCTCTGTCTGGTGAGATCTCTTTTGGCAGCCTTCAGCTCTTGAAACTCGGCAATTTCCTACATTTTCCCTGTGTTTCGTCAAGAGACATGTAAAGAATCATCAATTCTTGTCAGCAGCTCTGTGTGTGCAGCAGAGCACAAACTGTCTGGCAAGATCCACAAACCTTCCACATCTGGAGACAAACTTGAGTATCCACAATCGATTTTAACGCTGTGTTAATAGTCAATACAGGAGGAGGAATAAAGGACGGCAAGAAAGGTTTACATGAGGAACTGTTTTAACAAACTAAATCAAATGGTCATATCATAAAATTTCACAGAGGTGTGACTCTGTCAAACTTGACATATGTACCTCGAGCAAGCCAGAGGAGGAGTGAGAGGGTAACAGCAACAGAGGCACCAGAGCAGATATCTGTGCAGTGACTGGAGCAGGACTGGTTTACTTTTTAGACAGAAATTTATAAGAACAAGTAGCAACCTGACCTGTTTTTTTGAACAATAGTCTATAACAGCAGAAAAGAGAGCATTTATTCTCCCTGAGCAATGCAATTTCTGGGAGTTAACGCACCCAGCACTTAGGGGCTGCTGCTTCTTCAGCAAACCAGAGAGCAAAGCCAGTGATGCTCAAAAGTTTGCTCCACTTAGATCAATAAACACCCTGAAGGAGATGGATATCAGTCCTTGTGCACCAGGGTTCGCTCACCTGGAGGTAAAGCAGGATAATTACTGACTGTGCCCGCTAAGTGATCCTTAAAGTGGCTGAGAAAGAGTGAGAAACTACCAGGAAATCTGAGTCACACTCGCTAAAATCTAGTACTTGTTTCAAAGAAAAAAGTTAACCAAAGGACTACAAGTCCAGATGAAATACCTCTGATTCATCTGGAAATTCTGGCATTCATACCAGAAATGTTGCCTGAAATGAGCCTCTCTCCAGTGCCGAGCACAGGCTGTGCCTAAATTAAACCTGTTTTGGTTCACACCCTAAAAGTGAGGATTTCAGCTCAAAACAGGCTTTCCCTCAATCTTTGGGAGGAATTAGTGCCTCTCAGCCTTGAAATGGTTCTAAGGGAATAAAAAGAAGTTTGGGGGTGGTGTCCATCCCTCTTGAGTGGCAGTGTGGCAGACAGGCACTTTTATGCAGAGTTAAAATTTTCACAACTCTGTTGTATTTCTTTCCTCCATCTGTGAAATAATGACACCAATAAAAACTTGGATTGAAAGATTATCTAGAATTATTACAGGAAAATATAATTTAAGGGAAAAATGGAGTACTAGCAATGTATACAAACCTTGTAATGAAAACAAGACAACATTTTTACTGAGACTGCCAATCAATTTCTTAATATTAATTATTTTACCACATTTTTATTAATTTTACAGATCATATCTTGGATGTAACTACTTAGGAATATTTGAATTTATGTCATAATGTCCTAAAAGCTGTAGCTGTAGCCTCTATAACAAAATATACCTTCATGAACAATTAAATTTAATTTTATTGTTCACCTATAAATAGCAGATTACCATTGCAAATAAATAGGGAATCGTTAATAAATTCAAGACTGCAGCTTGTCTTTGTTCTTACACAATTTAGTTGCTGGTTTAGTTTATTTTTGAGTTTAATTATACACAATGGGAAATAGGATGCCTGATAGAAATGAAACTTCATTAAATAAGATTATTTTAGTAGGCTGAGTTACACGGTTTAATTCTTATTTACAGCAGGGTCTAGTCATATCACACTGGCAATAGATGTAATAAGCACTATATCAGACCCTCAAATACTGGTGTAAATTAGACACAAACTACAGGCTTGTTTGATGCAGGGGTAAATTGTCATTCAAAATTAGATTAGAAACTGGAAATCTCATTTGTGCTAAAAAGCCTTTAGATAATAGAGGCCCAGGCAATGGCTTGGAATCAGGGAAATTATCATATTCTATATTGGGAAAATGGACAAAAGACCAAAAAATTCAGCAGACAGGGTGTACTTAAGGAAAGATCCCATCTTTACCATCTTTGTTTAAGCAAATGAACCAGCAAATTCTGTGACAGAAATACTGGCGCCATCAGTACAAAAGCAAATATTTTCCATCACAACCCAAGGCCAGTTTTAGCTACCAAAACTCTCCTTTAAAACCGCTTACGCCTCTCTCCTGGTGCTGGTGGCCCAAGGCCATCCCCTGCCCACACGTCCCCAGGGAGAACCAAAGCACCCAAATTTGAGACTAAAATAGAGATTTGGGGCAGGGAGTGGGGGGTTAAAGTCGTAGAAACTGGCCAAACTGGGAGAGGAAGTCTGGCACAAGTCTTAGCCCACAAAGTGGAGAGGTTTAGGAACAGCTCAGGGCAAGGCTGGATTCAATTTCCCCAGGTGCCTTGAAGGTTTGGAGCTGAGTGAGGATGTACCAGAAATGCATCAATGCAAATAATTTAGAGGATTGATCAGAGTGGCACACAGGTGGAGGAGACCTCATTGCGTGCCAATAAGAAAAGAAGGCCTGCTAATAAATTTGCATACTAGGAACGATATTCCTTTTAATTTCCATGTTACTTTGAAACTATATGAAAAAATTCTCTATCCAAACTCTATCATACCCTTTTAGACATGGAAACCTATTCAAAGGCTATAGCTTATCTTTCACAGAGTTTATTAGCTGTGCAGCCATTTGCTTTTTTGGGTTTTTTTCAAGTGATCTTATGAAAAAGATAATAACAGGTTAGGTCACCAAGTCCTGTTTATTCCTACCTGTCTACAAAACCTTGAAATATTTTAAAATATATGTGCTCAACCTACTCCAATATTTATTTTAGGATTTTAAATGCTGCTAATTTAAATGCTGGCATAATAAATGCTCCACAATTTTCTGTTACTTCCTTTATTGCCAGACAAGAAGGAAAAAACAGGCCTCATTGAAGTAACCTGCTTTTAAAGGTCACCTTTATTATGGCAGAGATTATCTCCCCAGGTTATCAATGTTCAACATCACTGTTTTGATTAAACATCATTTTAACCTGCCACGACTATAAAACAACCTTTCCCCAGCCATCTTCCTGTAGGTAATAGACAGAAATTCTTAAATATAATTAATGGCTGGGTACAACCATCCGTTTTATCCGGATTTTCCAAAGCCAAGGTGCTGTGACATGGAGGTTGATACATGGGTGCCAGTGATGGTAACTAATCATTCGTGTCCTGGGAAAGTGGTGTTTTCTGTTTTTCATTCACTGCAGCCTGAGAGTCTAATGGCAGACAGGTAATCTAAAACCCATTAAAAGTGTAAATTATGTAGTCATTTACAGATGGGAAACAGTAGACAAATCTGTTAAGCACTTTGCTGAGACCATCATTTGAAAGCCACAACATTATCAAACCTTTCCACAGCTAAGGCCTTCAAACCCAGCACTGTGAATTTGTTAATGCTGTCAAAGCCAGTTTATTCCTCACTGCTGTATGTGTCAGGGGCAAATGTTTACATTATCACTCCTTCCGAGACATCCCTTTATGTTGTCCTTGTAGTAGAGAGCAGAAATAGCAAAGATTTTAGCACTTCTCAAAAGAGGGAGAAAGAAACAATGAACAGATTCTTCAGTTTTTCCCCCCTTAACGAGTTAGTTTTGAATTCTGACAGAGGAAGTCTCGCTGATTTGAATAACATTTCAATCATTAATCAGTCAAATTATGGCTAAGAGAATTGAGAGTCACAGGAGAAGGAATCAGGCTGTAGCTGAAGCAGCTCCACAATTCAGTAAAACACTCATGCATCAAGGGGAACATTGGGGACTGTTAATGCCTCCCTTTTTATAGATGTTTCTCCAAGCCATTGTTTGAAATTTATACATGGATGGATTTAGCAGGGCTTCTAAACCTTATGTTAGCTGGATACATGCAAAAATGTTTAAAATCCAGTTTTTTAAATGATGCTGCATTTGCAGCGACCTTGAAAAACCTAGAAGGATGGTCATTCCTCCCAGTGTATCACTGCAAGTTGGAAAAAAAATTGGAATTAAAAAAAATAATTACCTGATTCATCTGGCACAGGGCATTGAGAGACAAGAGAAGATAATTCTATGCCAAAGATGTGACTCCAGTCAGCTTGGGCAGACTAGCCTGGCCAGATTTGTCTGTGCAAAGATCCCCAAGTTAAAGTGCCAGCTCTGCTCCTTCCTCCTTTCTGACCATACAGATCTAGTAGGTTATAATTTTCTCATTTAACTAACATCCAGCTTTTCCCATCTGGCTCAGATTAGTGCCTGAGGTCACATCCCCTGGAGTGGCCAAAACAAATTCCCACTCCCTGATATTTCCAGCACAAACCTCACAAATACATTGGTGATGACTTTGTTACTCTGTTGTCTGCAAGACTGTTACAACATTTTGCAGTCACCACCAATATCCATAAAAAACTGGCCTTGGGCTCCCAATCTCCACCTGACTTGGGTCCACGTGTGGAATCAACAGTTTGGGTGCTGCTTCTGCATCAGGAGCTTGTCCAAGAACCCCAAAGCAATTCCAGTCTGTCACAGTGACTGTGATCTTTGTCCTATTGATGTATTAGATTTTCTGGGTTTGGGGATTTGCTTACTTTTCACTGAAAGGGAATAGGAGTGAGCAAATGCCAATTACTTCATTCAGTTTCAGGACTGAATTTGGACAAAGATAAAAATATCCCTGGGGGTACTCACATGAAAGGCTTTCATTCCCACCCAAGTGTCTTCTTTTGGTCAAGGTTTGAATTTTAGTGGAAAATGGTGCCAATTTGCTTTAGCTTCTTGCTGTTACGTGCTCTAAAGGAATGTGTGCACCCATAAATAAACAACAGTCACTGCAAGATGTGAGCCTGAGCTGCTGAAGTGTCACCCAGGAGGAACCTTGAGCTTAGCACAGGATTTGGGATGCCATGGGCCTTCCATAAAAAGTGGCTCCTGATGGATCAGACATCCTCAGTACATTTTAGATAACATATCAGTCACTGTTTTTGACATACTGGGACATGACATGAGCATCCTTCTCAAAATGCTTTCCAAAGGTCTCGTTTATTGCAAACCTGATGTTCTTCCCCATTTCTTGCCATTTGAAAGCAACTAATATAAAAAACAGTTGCAAACAAGTGACTAAACCTGTGAAGATCATCCTTGCTGGTTGTCTAGTAAACAGGATCCCTGGCAGATGTACTTCGAAAGCAAAGCAACTCTCCCTCATTAACCTGCACAGAACAGAAGTTCTTGCATTAGTGGGCAATTAAACCCCTCAGATATCTTCCATACCACATTCCAAGCACGTGCCAATATTTAAGCATCTGCCAGACAGCAGGTGGTTTGAAAATCATTATCTTTTCAAATTATGTTGCTAATGGCATGTGTGAAATGACTGAAAAATGACATGTTTCCTCCTCTCTGTCATTAAAATCAAATAAATTGCTGCAGTGCATTATCTAAAGCTTGAGAAGTATAAAGCTCTGGCAAACCTGGGGTTTCCATTTTCTATCCTATTGTCCATTAATGGTGGACAATACTCTGGGATATTTGACTTCTAAGACTCCCCTCTACCAGGAACAACTAAAGACAACCAAAGGCATCATCAATGAGTTCCCAAATGGAACAGAGCTCGTTAATTAGGAACAATCAGCCAATTCTTCAAACAGTATTGACAGCTAGCACAGTCTGTCTACAAAGACAGTGAAGAATTCCTGGAGGAATGCAGGGACACTAGGGAAAACAAGTGCCATTGTGGGGGAATAAGGGAGAGAATTTGGAAGTAAAGTTGAGCCCAGGGAGAAAGGAGGGGTAGGAGGAAGGGATGTTAAGATTACACCTACTCAGATTTGATATAAATTCACTGAGTCAGACCTGTTTTGCCCATGGCAGGAATTGCTGAGTGATCTCTCCCTATCCCAAGCCACGAGCCTTCAATTACATTTTCTTTCCCTGTCCAGCTGAAGAAGGGGCTGCTGGAAGGTGAGGCACTGGGCATCCATCTGAGCCCAACCACACCAAGGCAGACCAATCCCTCAGGGTTTCTGATAGTCCTTAGTGCAGAGCTCCCAGTGAGTGCTCAATGAAGAATTCAGTTTCTTTCCTGGAAGCTTAGGGTGTGCAAATACAGAATCACAGAATTATCTGGGTTGGAAAGGGCCTTAAAAACCACTCTGACCCCCCACCATAGGCAGGGACACCTTCACTGGCCCTTCACTTGTTCTGAATCCTGTGCAGCAGCTGAATCCTCTGAGGATAAAACACTTTTCCAAGTCCTTAGCTTGGCTGCTGAGTGTGGCAGTGCTTGTTCTACTTTTCCAAACCAGTCTCTTACCACAGCCTGCTGGGTGATGTGGACACTTCAGTGGACACATCCAGGACTGTCCTGTTCCTCTTCACCCAGAAGAAAACCATTTATCACAGAATCACAGAACAGCCAGGTGTGGAAGGAAGCTCAAAAATCACCTAATTCCAAGCATTGCATAGATATCCTGATTAAACCAGCTGTTAACTCAGAGAGGAAGGTAAATCTGTGCCTTACCCTGTGAGCACGGTGCCTGGAAATGTGGTTTATGCCCTAAATAAACAGACAGACAAAGGGACAAACCTATAGCTCTAGAGAACCAACTCATTGCAACATAACCTGAAAACAAGGGATGTTTAAATATGTGTCTTTTCAGGATCTCCCCCTGTTACAAATGACTGGCAGAAAGGATGCAGGCTTCGTAAAATTAAGGCAGCCAGAGTTAAGAATTTGGAAAGCTGACTTGGTTTCAGGCTGGAAAAGTTTTCTGAAATAAATTAAGCAAGACAGTTAATCTTTTTTCTTTTTTCCATGCTAATTTTGTGTCATTTCTATTAATGAACAGTTGTTTCCAAAATCCCTACTGTTTCCGGATCCTGAGCAATCTAGGTGATTGGAGACTTCCAGATATTTTACATCAAGATAACTGCTAGTTAAAATGATGGATGAGCAATGGGAAAGGGTTCATAAGTATTGGAGGAGAGCTGTGATGTGCTTTAGCTCTGTAGCCTTCTGGCACAGCCAATAAAGACAAAACAATAGTGGAGATTTACTACAGGAAGGAGCTGTAAACAAGGCAGCAGTCAGGGAAAAAACACTGCTGCAGTGCAGACACAAAGTACCACAAACTCTGGGACATTTCTGTTTGGCCAACCTAAAACAAACATATCAAAATCACAGCCCATTCAAAACAGATTTTTTTTTTAAATTTTTTTTTTAAATTTTTTTTTTTTTTTTTTGAAAAGACTTGCAGTTAATAAGGACTCCACACAGATCTCACACAGGGAATTAAAAAACCGTGGTATCACCAGTGATTACCTTTCTATTTTGTCTGTCTCCATCCTTTATTGCCTTTCCCATATTACCTGGTAGCACCAAAAGATCTGATCCATTTACTGTAATCAAAAGTTCCCCACAAACCTCTCTGGTTCATATTTAGTCTGAATGAAGCACCTCATCCAAACCTGCAGTGATTCCACTGAACAGAGCCCACCCCACTGAAAGGCAAAGAGTAGCAAACTCACAAAAGGATTTTGTTCCATAAATCACACAGAATGAGTTTGCTCCAAAGTATTTCAAGTTTCAGTAATTAAGGAAGCATTACCAAGCTTGCTGAAGTCTTCAGTGAGTTTTAGAGTCATGTGAGCAGTTCTCAGGTCTCCTGCATCCCTGTGTATATTGAATTATTTACCTGCAAGACACAGAACAGCTCAATATCACAAGTGAACCATTTAAGAGGTTTCTGCAACGCTTGGATTGAAATGTCCTGACTATAAACTCAAGTTAAATGTCACTAAAATCTTCTGCACTGTTTTCTTCACAATTTTATAGTGAGGGAGGTTGGATGGCCGGCTCAGGCTTTGCTGTATAACCGAGAAAAGACTCTGAAAATTGCAGATTTGGGTTATTTCGAAGTAGCCATTCCCACAAGGGTTCAGATGGATGTGGTGATGGACAGTGTAGGGGATGTGAACAGTACATACACATCTGGCTCCAGGCATGGAGAAAATCCATGTTAAGCACATGCCTATGATCCAGCAATATCAACAGGTACAACAATCCTTTCAAATAAACTCAACCCCACCCCCCAAAAAAATAAAAAACAACCCCTAAAAAAAACCCCTTCAAAAAATAAACTCAAACTCAAAAACAAAGAAAAAAAGAATTGGGAATGTGAGTGGAAGATTCAGGGGAAAATTTAAAATAAAAATCCTTTTGCAGGTGAGGTATTTATTTAATATTTGCTTGTTAGTTACAACCTACTCAGTCTCCTCTGCCTTTCTGCTGTGTGCAAAATTAGCTTTAATTTCCTATTTAGGGTTGTAATTTATTCTTGATTACATTAAGGAGCTGTCCTTCACAGTTAATGACAGATACAAATACACAGTTTGGAATATACATCTCAGATAAAATATTTCAAACTATTAAGTAGTTTTGAGTCTTGAAAGACCCTCTAAAAATAAATTCTGTTTTCAGAAAAGAGTCACTTCAGAAGACCAAAAGCTAAAGGCCACATTTTTAGTGGCATTTACCCAAGTAAAGATATTGAGAGATTTGAGGGCAGGAACCTGTTAAAATTTTCTAAATTTGCATTGTTATTCATGGAAGCACTTGTGGAATATTGTCCTCTGTCATGTTTGGAAATGCAATTCCAACTCCTTGTTTGCTCAGGCTTTCTGAACCAGGCACCTGCTGTGAGGAAGGCTCATAAAGCAGTTTAAAAGGTATTTGCAGAGAATAAAATGCATAAATGCTATAACAAGCACACCGGTATTGTTATTTAATCCGAAATCCCTTTTGGCATGAAAGTTTTACAAATACCCTGAAATTCCTGCACATGTAAGAGGGAAGGTGATTATTAAGATTTTCCTGTTCAGCACTATAGCAAGTGAGAGTCCCTGGTCGTTGTGTTGAGCACACAGTGATTAATTTGGTCCAATTAACGACTACAACCTTCCCTCCACTCTATCTAAAATTCTCAAACCTAAAAGAGCTCAGGAGCAATTCACCAATGACTGGATCCACTCCAAAGTCAAATGGTTTTCTGAAGCAAGTGGCAGAAAAAGTGCAAGAAGGAGCAAATTTTGTGCAGGGCATTGAATCCCGTTACATGTGAGCACCAAAGTTCATCCTAGGCACAGTTTTATTAAGATTTACATGACTCAAATGAAACTGAAAGACTAAAAACTTATTTTTTTTCTGAATTAAGGAAGAGTTTGATCCTTCTACCACAGAAGGTAGTAAGTTTCAGCAATAAAACATGACTTACAAGAGACCGAATTCTTCAATATCAACAAGGAGAAAGAAACCTTGTTGATAAATTGAAGGGCACCTTTGCTTGGGTTTATTTTTAATTTTCATAGAATTGTTTAAATTGGAAATGACTGCTAAGAACACAGAGTCCAACCAGCACTGCCAAGGCCACCACTAACCCTTGTCCCCAAGTGCCACATCCACATGGTTTTTAAATCCCTGTGTGAGGATTCCATCACTGCCCTGGGCAGCTGTGCCAGGGATGGACAATTCCTTTCATGAAGACATTTTCCCCCATGTCCACCCTGAGCCTGCCCTGGCCCAGCCTGAGGCCGTTCCCTCTGCTCCTGTCCCTGTTCCTGGGAGCAGAGCCCGACCCCCCTGGCTGTCCCCTCCTGGCAGGGAGCTGTGCAGGGCCAGAAGGTTCCCCCTGAGCCTCCTCTGCTCCAGGCTGAGCCCCTTGCCCAGCTCCCTCAGCTTCTCCTCATCAGATTTGTGTCTTGAGCCTCCAGCAGCATCGCATGCTCCTAAAAGTCTCTTTACAGCTGTTTTTGCAGGTTAATAAATGCTAAAGATACCTTCATTATTTACAATTAGCTAAAAAGATGCTCATGCAATGAATTCACCCACCCTGAAGACATCAAATCTCAGTTCTCCTTCTTCTATTAAAAGCCAGTGAAGAATTCCACCTTCTTCCCTCTGAGGATGGGCTGCATCCAGATTCTCCTCCAATCTTCAGGCTTCTGATACTGAAGTTGCACTAGGTAAGAACTGCTTGACCACTGTATTTTCAGGGGGAAAAATTCATTGGATCGGTGCAATGATCATTGGATTGGTGCGATTTTCCCCAGCTTGCTTCAGGACAACAACATCCTCACGTGGTATCCTCATCAAGCTCAGTGGGATTTAAGGAGATGGCAGCAGTCATTTGAGAAAGTAAACAAATCATAGGATAATGTATCAAGTCTTGGAGAAAGATTAAATCTCAACACCAAACTGCTCTTAGAGAAATTCAAACTTCGTAAGATAAAAATTTAAATACTTGATTTAAATAAATTGTTAAGATTTATATTCAATAATTGAACTTGAAAGCAAGTCTGCAACCTCACTTTGAAACTGGACTTCATTTTGCAAATGGAAGTGGTGAAGAATAACTTTTATGTTCCTGATCTTGATCATCTTTAATGTTGTACATTAATTGCAGATGAGTTAATGGAGTAATTATTTTATTTATAATTAAAATCACTATTAGGGAGTGATAGTGAAAGACTACATAAATAACTTGCAAAGAGAAAATAACTGAGGAGAAGTTCAGCAATTGTGATGCAGTTCATAAATAGAATTAGGGGTTGTTTTTTGCAGATTTGCCTACTTTGTCTGAAATAACACCTTCTGAGGAGTGGGACACAGAGAACAAGAGACATTTTAAGCTTTCACTTTTTAATAGAAAGCAAGCTTGTCTCAAAATCACCAATGGCTGGAAGAAAAGGTTATACAAGTGAATGGGATCCTAATTATGTACCACAGGTAGTAAATGTAATGTTATGTTTCAATGATTTTATGGATAAGGAGCTCATTTGTGTGCTATTTCCAATAGGATTTTTATGACTAACACTAATAAATAAAAGAAAATATGTTCTGATTTTTAACAAAATGCAGGTTCTTATCCCAGCAGTTTATCTCAGGCTATGGCCCAGCTTAAAAAGCAAGTTAAGTTCTATTACTTCTGCTCACCTCTCCATAAATACAGACTGTATTCTTTAATTGCGTACCACCACTATCATCCCTTCCCATAAAGTTAATTGGCAATAAACTTTCCACAATGATAGTAAGATTATTAAAAGGAAAAAAAAAAAAAAAAAGGAGAAAAGAAAGGAGAAAAGCTCCCAGTGGTTTTTGCAGGAGTCACCTTTCCCTTGCAGGCAGCACACCGTGATTACCATACGACAGATCACAGCATGACTCCTTCTTTTCTAATTTCCTTCCCAGGAAGAAAGTTTCTGCCCTTTCCTTTACCTCCAAGTCAGCCTCTTGTGCTGCATAAATCAATACAGCACCATTAGCTTTGACAGAGCTAAGCCAGTTCACCACAATCGAAGATACAACCCCTCGTCTGCACACCCAATTAAATATTAATTAAAGATGAGCAAACAAACAGAATTTCTTGCCAGCAGAGGATTTGGAAACCTCTCCAGCACTGTGTTATTGCCCCTGTCAGTCAGGACATTAAGGATGGAGGTCTGGAGCTTGCAAGGAGTGAACCGTGGTTGAGGAAGGGAGTGATCCAAAATCTCTGTGCAATGCAGTGCCCAAAGCTCCCCAGATCTGTCTTCCTCAGAGGTGTAAGTCCAACAAGGGTGGATCAATGTGCTGCCTTTCACTGAACCCTCACTTCTGCTCTGGTTCATGTCAATCCATGAGGATGAGGACTTGGTGTGTTTTCTGGTGGTGATGTGCTCCCGAGCATCCAATCCATCTCCGGAGAGACAGGACTGCTGGAGTTTTACACTGCCTGGGGTTATTTCCAGGTTTAGAAACTAAAGGTGTCAATCTGTGGGGTTAAAACAGGGAGGAGAAGGGTTCTGTAAACCAGAGTGGACCAGGACTGAGAGAGGATAAAGTTACTCCATAATTCAGCTCATCAAATTTTGGGACTAAACAGCTCTCAAATCAACCATTTAAAAGCAGAATCTCCTTAAAAGGGGGGGTATGGGGGGAGGAGAATCAAAGGATTATAAAAATCCTCTTTCCTAACTGCTTGCTAACTCCACAGAGTGACATCCACAGAGAGGATGTCAGCCCATAACTGCTGTAGGAGCTAATGAGCTTAATGTCCCAGCTAAAATCATCAGAGACATTTGCAGCTCACCCCCGAAGTGGGCAATTCACAGCACAAAGTCTTGAACACCTCTTGTCACACACTTGAGTACAAAAATCACTCAGTGTAGAGGTGGGGGATGGCTCCATTCTTTTGCTGATAAAGGGAACTGCCTTTTTCTCTACAAGCTCAAGGTTAAAATCAGTGTTTACCTGTTAAAATATCCATTTGCAAACTTCTGTGGGGAAGACTCAGAGGTCATTTACTTACCTGGCTACAAAGATAGCAGAAGGTGAAGAAAGCTTGCACCAATTTTGAATTTGAACCACTAAGGTTAAAACAAGTGAAATGTGATTTGTTAGAAGATAATAAGATTTTCATTTTCAGATTTGAATTTCAGTTTACTTACTGCATAATCTGGATTTTTAAAAAATGTATTCTAATTAGCATTGGGCTTGGTAAGTAAAGGGCTTGCTTGGATCGAGCCTTTGTATAACCCTCAGGTCAACTTTCCCATTTGCACCCAAAAAGTGCTGATAAAGTTTTGTCTCCCTAAAATAGATTTGCAGGCTCAGGAGTGAAGGCATCTTCATTTGGGCAGTGAGATAAAGGAGGACACAGCTTTGAGCTATCTGAAGACAGAAATAGGAAAGGGGTGTTTTTGTCCATAGTTCATGTCAATGCTGAGCTTGATGCCTAGAGAGGCTGATATGGAACAGAGTCTACACAGAGTTAAAGGAATTAAGTAGATATTTATTAAAAGGCCTTTCAAAGGATACACCTTGGATAGTACAAGAGCCCAGCCGTGGCTGCACCCAAGATGGACCCAAGATGGACACAAGGTCTCACACTTTTAAAAGTTTTGGTCTATTTGCATATTGGGATTAATTGTCCAATTACAGCTTCAGGTTGTGAAGTCCCATCCTCCTTGTCTGCTCTCTTCAATTCCCAGTTGTTTATGCTTTTTGAGCCTTAGGCTGTAATGGTTGTCCTTGGTTCTCAAGCTGGAAAAGGATAGTTTTGTCTACTACCCTGTGAAGAGAACTTACTAACACTTTACATGAAGTTCAAAATCACACACTAAGGCAGTACAGAATCTGAAAAATGTGAAAGCTAAAACTTAAAGCATTATGACTGCTAACATTTACCTTCTTTCCTATATTTATCCTAAAATCACACAAGAGTGTGGAAATACATTTATCACAGGTTTTAGTCCTATAATTTCTATAAGACAGTAAGCTCAGCTTCCTAAAATTCTAGGCAGTAAAGTGCTTATATTGCACTAGCTGGAAGTGGATTGTATTTATTTTTTAGTTCTTCTTAAAATGTCATTTAATTTATTCAATAAAGCATCTAGGATCAACAAACCCTTTCCAGTGCAGAACTCAGAGACATTTGGCTTATTTTCTTCTGGAATTAAAGATTCTTAATGGAATTCAGGTTGTTCAGCTAGGAGAAGATACAACTCCAGGGAGACCTCACTGTGCCCTTCCTGTACCTCAGGGAAGCTCATGAAAAAAGACGGAGTGTGACTTTTGACATGGGAAGATAGTGAGAGGACAAGAGGGAACAGTTTAAACTAAAAATAGGAGAGGTTTCAAATGGAAACTGGGAAGGAATTCTTGGCTGTGAAGGTGGTTAGGCCCTGGCACAGGGTGCTCAGACAAGCAGTGGCTACCCCTGGATCCCTGGAAGTGTCCTGGGCCAGGCTGGATGGGGTTTGGAGCAATCTGGGATAGTGGAAGTTGTTCCTGCTTATGGCAGGGGGTGGCACGGGATGGGCTTTGAGGTCCCTTCCAACCCAAACCTTTCTGGGGTTCTGTTTAACCACAGTGCTGGGAAACTTCTCCCCTTTTCAATATCCACCATTTGCCACAAAAATAAAAAAAAATATTCCCAAGCCTGGTAATTCACAAGTGATAGCCCAGTTCAAATATCCTTCACAGACACCTTATGGATGTGAATAAGATGAATATCCCAGCACATATCAGAAAGTAATTAGATGGAATTCATTTGAATATATTCCATATCTTGTCTAATACCTTGAAACGTCAAAATATAAAATGATATTGTGGGAGCTACACTGATGGACTGTAAAGCTGAAATCTTATCCAGGAGTGCAAGAATAGATAAGAAACAATTTGAATCAGTCAGCAAAGAGTTACAATTAAGAAAGGAATTTCTCTTTGAAGAGAAAAGAAACTCAGGATGAATCACTATTACAGATATGCTTTTTTAGTGAACAAGGTAGGAACATGGTTGAGAAATGTGGATGCAAAATGTATTTTCCTCAGGAATTTAGGGCTGCAATGTCCCAGGTTACAGGTAGAAAGGAAACACAGTTCTCAGAGGAAAAATACTAAAACTCGGAAATTCTCAGACATTTGCATTATTCCAACTCTTAATGCCACCATGCATATTAAATCTTGTTTGCTATGATTAATTGCTTGATGGTTTTTAATAATGTTCTGTGGAATACAGAGGACACCTCCACTGCAGTGCAGGTGACACAGAGGACCTTAGAACATCTGCCTGTATATAAAGCCATACCCTGATTTCCAATTTTAACACTGACTACTGCCTTGAAAGGACAGTTACGGCAAATAGTTTTATGTGAAGCTTCTAGAATAAATAGTTAATAAAAATGAAATGTGCAGGATGTTGCTCCTTTTAAAAAATTGCCAATTTAGGAGATTTGCTGACCTTAACACCCCATTTTCTAATAACTGCCTGTTACTGGAAACTATTTACCAGGTGAACCAACAATTCTGGTCCACTGAGACTTTAGTAAATATGCTGCAGTCTGTTCCTGGAAATGAGAAGAAAGCACATTTAGGACTACAAGGAAAGCATTATGTCTTGGTTATAAAGATAGGCGTTTCCTAAGGAAGGCAGGAACCTCATTTTGAATGGAAAATGTAAGCCCCCTCCCTCTGAATTATAATAATTTTTAAATTAAGGGGTTTTCAGGCAAAGATATAAGAATAGGAATAACAGTTCTTTATTAGTATGTATAAATAAAGAGAGAAAAAAAAAAAAAAGAAAAAACCCCCTACAACTTA
This sequence comes from Cettia cetti, assembly GCA_013401135.1. Taxonomy (NCBI): domain Eukaryota; kingdom Metazoa; phylum Chordata; class Aves; order Passeriformes; family Sylviidae; genus Cettia; species Cettia cetti. The sequence goes on along the minus strand of VZUI01049184.1, from coordinate 22,573 downwards.
ATAGGAAAATTAAAAATAAAATGCAGTAGTATAAAAACACGGACAGAGTCAGAATACAGCCTGACACCCTGTTGGTCAGGGTGTTGGTAGCAGTCCAATTAAATTGTGGCTGCAGTTTTTCTGCATGTGGTTCTGTTGGAGCAGTGATCCTGTAGCAGGGTGTGGTGTCCTCTGAAGCTCCAGTGCTGGTGGGATGGGTCTGGTTTTCCTCTGGGAATCCAGTGCACACAGGCTGTGCTGCTGCTCTGACTCTCAGCTTTTATCCAGGCAGGAATGCTGGGCTCCTCCTGCTGGGTGCAGCCTCTCCCAGTGGGATGATGGAATTGTCTCAGCCCTGCAGTGAGCCTGGATGGCCCATGGACAGCAGATACCCCCTGGAGGGAGGATGGGTCCTGGAAGGGATAAAGAACCCTGCCCCAGCTGGTTTAACAGCTGGTGACAGAACACACTGCTGGTCACATCCTGCACTGCAGCCTAAGACACTTCAAAAGTACTGTTTTGTACAAATAAGTTTTGTGTTCTTCACTGTTGCTTTTGCTCTGAAATTTCACAGATTACAAGGAGGAGAGGATGCACAGTCCTGATGCATCCCTGGATCTGGGCAGGTCTCAGGACTCCCTCCTGCTTAATCCCAGCATTGGTGGCACTGACAAAGTGTGTAACTAAGATGATCCAGGGGAATATGCAGGTCTTATGGGATAAATGATATCAAACAGATGTCTCACTTGTGACATGAAACAACAGCTTTCTGCCAGTTGCCATATCCCAAGCAGACACCTGAGCAATTCACCCCTTCAGAGCCCTTTTTCATGGGAGTTTTAAAATACCCTCCTTAAACCCAGCATGAATCTTAAGCCTATGTTTTTAAAAGCTGGTGCCTCTGAGTTGTTTTCCACAGTTCATTGTGTATTCCGTGCCAGTAGCACCTAAAGCTCTAAAGCTCATCATTGTCAGTAAAAGTCTCATGCATGTAAACAAGGGCTGAACTTGCCTGTTATATAATAACAGAGCTCAAGTCTCTGTTTTGATCCAAGCCCATGCTGCTCTTTACAATTTCTGAAGGTTAAGACACGCCTGGGTTGGTGCTGTGTTTTTTTGTTGGTTTTTTTTTTTTTAATTTAAAAAAAAAAAAGGTGACATGCACAAAATCAAATTCTGATTGCAGTCTGTTCTCCAAATCAGCACTTTAATTCAGTTGTTATTTTGTAAATGTCCCACTCATGCCACAATAAATAACAACCTCCTTGCATAATAAATAGCAGGGCATTTAAAAAGGAAAATACTAAAGTGCAAAAGCAAATTATCAAAAAAAAAATCCATACAAACAAAACTGCAAACCCATGTAGCAGCACTACATTGCTGCTGCTGCTCCTACTCCTTTCACTCAAGCTGAAATCCATCTGAGGCTCACACAGACCATGAAAACTTGAAGTTCCAAACCAGGGTTGGAGGATAAATTTGAGGTGAGCTGTCTGGAAGAGGACTGCTCCTCTTCCATCTCCCATCAGCACCTCAGAAAACATGGGATGGAGCAAACCCAGAGGAAACAAATTGGACAAAAGGTGGTCTCCTTTGCGTGAGGCCACATCCACACCTGAGTGAAGAACTACCATCCCAGTTTTAAAGAGTGGAAAGTGAAAACTATTTGTCATTCCTGAGGGCATTTCACAAGTGAGGATGGAAGAAGCTAATGCCAAATTACTGACAGAAAATCACAGTGCAGGAGGAAAACTGCACATTTTTGGCTTGTGAAGTGGCCCTAACGTACTCCATCTAGGAATGCTGCATTGCACTGGCACTTGGAGCTTGAGTTTGCCCTCTGAGGCCTGAAATATGGGAAGACACATGTAGTTTAACTATGAGCTCCAAATTCAATAACTAAAGTCTAGCTCATATAAAAATCCTGAATTTCAGCTGTAGTCCAATTTTTAATCCTGCCTGTAAACGCTATTCCAGCAGCACAAGTGATAATACCCAAACACATCATTTGGGCAGAATATGAAATTATTTTTTAAATTTCAAGATATGTGAGGGGAACAGCTCTGCAGATGCCCAGGGCCAGGCAGCCCATGGGGAAGTGACTGTGTCCCTGTGACACACAATTTAAATCATAGATTGAATCCAAAGTAAAGCATATTATTGTACTAATCAATATTTCACATTTCCCCAGCAGTTCTCAGCATCTTACACAGCTGGTATCAACTTGTAAGTACTTAAGTCTCTCAGCACTGAGGAAATGGCTTTCCAGTTAATATATTCAAAAGGTGGTGGCTGCAGGGCTTAAAAAATAATAATAAAAAAAATAAAAAAAAGGTCACCTACATCTTTTCAACATTAATCTATGACTGGGTTTATAAAAAATTACTTGGTCATCGAGGTTAAGAGTAGATGTGTTCAAATGAACTGAAAGCAAACTTCCCTGTGTAGAATTAATTATAGCTGGCATATGAACAGCTAATAAAAATGGTATTTTTAATGTCTTTGTTATAAAATGTCTTCATGCCATAATTAGGAGTCTACTCTGCAATTGCAGGAGCAGAGCTATTGCTTTCCTCCAGCAGAGCTACTGACATTGCTTTACTAGGTTCTTTCTTGGCAAATGGGCCAGGAGGAAAAGTATAGTTCCACTAAAATACTTGGTGAAGGAATGGAAAGAAAAAAAAATATTTTTTTTTCCCCCTGAGTGATTACTCAGAGCCAAGAAGGTAAGAAACATTGAACCACAAAGCTTAAGTACAGATATGAAGTGTAGCCCTGGAGCCAGATTCCCACAGTGGCAGCTCATCCCAAAGTTAAGGGAAATTTAAGTTCTTTGACTATGGACATGTGTTAAGCACGTGCTTCACTATCAGACATATGCGTAGGTGGCTGACTAGATCCTTCCCAAAGAAGGTGTGTTGATTTAGGATGGCCTGGCTTTTGGTAGCAGGGAAGTGCCACAGAAGTACCTTCTCTGAGAAGCTGCTAGAAGCTGCTAGAAGCTTCCACTATGTTCGACAGAGCCAATCTCTGATGGCTCTGGAGATGGACATGCTGCTGGCACAATTAGAGAGGTTGGTAATGCTTCTGTGATGACATATTTAAGAAGAAAATCAAAACAGCACACAGGCAGTTTTTCCAGGGTTAGTGAGGTGCTGCCCAGGGCCATTGCAGCGTGGCCTTTGAATTAGTGGAACTTGTTGGCAATGGTACCTACAAGCAGCAGTTTTTCTTCTAGTCAGGGTAGAGGAGGATGAAGTGAGGACATGTGAGGGAAAACAACATGGCAGCACCAAGGTCTGTGGAAAAGAGAGAGAGGGAGGAGGTGTTTCAAGTGATGGAGCAGAGAATCCTCTGCAGGCCGTGGTGAGGACTATGGTGAAACAAACCGTCCCTGATGAAGTGCCTGGGGGATGCAGAGATGCACTCGCAGCCCATGGGAACAGTGCTCACACTGGAGCAGGTGGATGCTGGAGAAAGCTGTGATCCTGTGGGAGACCCGAATGGAGAGAGAAGGCCCCTCCTTGCAGAGATAGAGAGACAGAGCCCTTGTTTCCAAACTAGAGCAGCCTGTCCTTAGAGGGCTGCACCCCGTGGACAAATGCCCCATGTTGCAGCAGTTTTGGAAAGGCTGTGTGCCTGTGGGAGGGACTTGCCTTGCTGCAGTTTTGGCATGACCTGCTGCTGGTAAGATTGGAGCCACACCGGAAGAGTTCCCAGAGAACTGTCTCCTGAGGGAGGGACCCAACACAAAAGATACTCCTCTCCCGGAGCAAACATTAAAAGGTGTCAAGTGACAAACTGATCCAACCCCCCAAGCCCCGTCTTCCTGCACTGTTGGTGGGAAGGAGGGAGGGGCTGGGTTTTTAAAGTCTTGTTTTATTTCTCATTATTGTCCTCTGACTCTGTAAATAATATATTTACCCTATATCTTTAAACTTGAACCTGTTTTCTCCTTATAGTGTTTTCTCCCAACCCTTATCTCAACTCATGGGCCCTTCGTTAATTTTTTCTTTCCTTCTCTTCTGCCCAACTGTAGCAAGAGAGAATAAGCAAATGGCTTTTGTGGGTGCCTGGTGTTTGGCCAGGGTCAAACCACAGCAGAAGGGAAAAGTCCATCAGTCAAAGGATCCAGCAAAAGCACCAAAACTGCAGTGACACCATCCACCGTTCTGCAGGAGCTGGGATATTCCTGACAGAGTTACAAAGGAAGGGCTACCTACCTCAGTGAGCAGCTGGCAGAAACCACTCACCCATTTCATCCACTCCACAGGAGCTGCCCTGGAGGTGACTGTGAACAATTCCAGGCAGATTCCTGCCCTCAGCCACCATCCTCTCCATCAGTGGGAAGCTCCTGTGCCAGTATCTTGGAGCATGGGTATGATCTTTTCATTGAGTCTTTGTGATTTCAGAGGGACCCAAATGCTCCATTTCCTTTAAAAACCACAGAAATTCTCTCAAAAAACCTGAGACCATCTGTCTCTCAAATTAGTTTATCATCCCCTCATACAGAAGATGTTAAAAATCTGACAATTTAAATTGCAACGTCATCAAAAACATAGATACTTCAAGACTGCTAGTTTGTGCAAACCCGCTTCTATTGTAAGACATTGTGTTGAAAAGTTTCTTTACAGATGTTGTTGGCTATTTTAATAAAAAATGTAATTTAATGAAGTATTTGCTTTCTTTTTCCATCAAAGGGAAATTGAAATGTTAATTCAAATTGAATTGGACAGATCCAAAATCTGACTAATTGAACATAAACAAAAGAAGAGGAGGAGGATGCCAAGTTGGCATCTTCTGCAGAAACAAGGGAATTGTGGTTATCATTCCTATTCTTTAATATTTTCCTAAAGGACCTGGAAGACTGAGAAATAATCATGTTAAAATAACTGTCAAATTAATCTACATTGGGAGGCGGTTGACAGTAAAAGGCAAGCAAAACAGAAACATGGGTAGAAGGAAACAAAAAAAAGGCCTAATTTAGACACATCTGGAGTTGGGGAAAATTCTTGAAGAATAGAGATGGTGACAAATGATCCAAAGCATTTGTCCTTCGAATAAAGGAGAAAATAGGAAATAAGCAATCAGCTGGCAGTGATGGAGCTGGAATAAACATGGTTGAGTATAAATATGTATGGAATAGTGCATCCACAGTGTGACCATTCTCCTGCTCAGCAAAGGAATTGCTCCAGCAGGAATTCTTTTCCTTGAGAAGCCTTCTGGAGTCAGCTTCCAGGAGCAGTTTGGAGGAATTGCAGTCAATGAGGAGAAAATGGGAGCACACGGAAGATGGATGAGATGAAATGTGGTGGGTAAAGGTAAAACTAAAGTGCCTTGCTAAAGGGGGCCTCAAGGACCAAAATGTTTGCAGCCAGGGTGAAAACAGCTAAGAATTAGTTTACACCACCCTGCATACCTATTTTTTTAACCTCAGCCAACAGCTGAACTTCCCTGAGTCCTTTATTCCAACACAAGGTGGGTTTCATTACAAAATGCTATCACAAACATGGACTTGAGGTGATCGCGTGAAGTACATGACCTGGATCTCTGCAAGGAAAATGAGTGATTCCACACGGGGAGCTGGACCATGGCATTATTGGATAAAGAGGAAAAAATGAGCAGAGATTAATGGACTGAACAGCCATAAAACTTCCATGAAAGTCTTCTCAAGGAGTGCTAGAAGCCTAAAAGAGGATTGAAAAGGTGCTGGGAAGGGAATAGTCCTTCTGATCACAGGTGGCTTGCTTACATAATAAACCTGCTTTCCACCTATAAATTATGGCTTCATAATAAACAATTTGAAACAGGAAATTTAAACATCTTCCCCTACTTTTATACATGCGACTAGCATCTCAATCAACAAATGTAATTGCAAATTTTAAAGAATGTTATAAATCACTCTCCTTTCTCACTACAGTTTTCAGCAGAAATATCATTTTATGCTCCTGATTTTTGAAGCTGACATGTTATTAGCATCATACATTATGTCTAAAACAATTGGAGGAAATAGAATTGATAAAACAGAAATAAAAAGCATCCAGCAATGAAAAAACTAAGCCAATAACAGACTCTGAAACATTCATCAAGACATATTAGCAATAAATTTTAATCAGCAGGATGTCACTTCCCATTGAGTGAAAGCAGAGAGGCTCTGCTGTTCCCACTTACTGACATAATATAACCAGCGCTACAGAAAAATTGGTTATCAGTTGAACTCTCAACTTGAATCAGAAGAAAGTAAAGGGATAAAATAAAAATGAAATGGAGCAAATCAGAGCAGAGCAATGTGGAAGAGCCTGTACGGCCAGGAAGCCAATTGTGCACGGAAGGTACAGCTGCCATAAAGGTAGTAAAGGCCTGAAATGATGGCTCATCCCTATGAAGGCAGTGGAATTTTTTCCAGCAGCAAAGGTTCGTGGTGTGTCCCTGGGTGATTTTTCAGGAGCCAGGCATGCAGCCAAGAGTGCAATACCCAGATCATTGCCTCTGCACATGCAGGCAACCGAGAGCAGTGCAACAGCCTGAGGGCATTCCCAACTCAGCATCCTGCTTCCCACTCAGGTGCCTTCTGCAGAGCTGAGCCCAGGGCTGGAAACTCCATCCCCAAAGAGGAGAGGGCAGGATCATTCATATCCCAACTTCCCAGCTGAAAGCAGGGCTGCAAGCTTGGGTTACAGAATCCTTCTGTAGTAAGAACACAAATTAATCTGCAGAATGCTGTTGGCTTAGTGTTACTATACTGTCTTAGTGGCATGGTGGGGTGGGAGCTTCAGACAAGGTTTTTCAGGGAGACCCTCCCACCGTGAGGTGCAGAAGGAACCTCCCAGCTCCCTAAACTCCTTCTCAGAGAACACTTTGGGAGAAGCTGGATCCAGTCCTGGTTTCACACCTGTCTAAAAGAGCCTACAGGCGTAATCGAGGCTTTATAAAACTTTGTCCTGCAATATTGAGGATTGGACACCAAATATATTTATATCAATTAAATAAATGATTTGTTTAAAGCTGTGATGATAATGATTGGATCTAATCAGAATTATTTACACAGGACAGGCAGCTATAACTAATGTGGTGCACTATTTATTGAAGCAATGACATTAAAGCTAGAAAAACAGTCATTAAGTAGAGATTGATGTCACTCACCATCCCAGTGGCCAAATCTCTTCCCTCACCCTCAAGGAGTGGCCTTGAGGGTGTCCCCACTCCAGGGAGGGATCTCCACACACTCCCAGGAGGGGGGTGTTAGAAGATCCTCCCGTTAAAAAGTGGGGCTGGGCTTTTGTGGCACAAAGTGACTGATGTCAGATGTCCCCAGGCTGGCTTAGATCAGCTGTCAGCACTGTCACCTCTCTGTTCCTCTGTCAGGATGTCAGGAACCACTCCTCTGAATCAGGAAGCAGTCCATCAGGAAAGCATATTCTGCCATAGTCCAACCTTCTGACTGCATGGAAAGAAGGTTCTGAATCATATTTGTATAGTCAAGCCAAGTATCCTGTAAGATCAAATATCCACTTTTTAAAATCAATTCCTTTTTTGAAGAGTACATTTCTAATATTCGGACAAAAAAGCTTTCACAAGTTCCAAAATATAGAGTCAAAACTAATTACTTGATTAAAATTATACACTCGGAACTAAAAATCAATTTATATGGTCTACTATCTTACTCTAATTTAACAACTTTGCTCTGTTTTCTACTCTCTAAGTGATAATGCTTTACTGATTGCAAGAAATTACCTGCTTTGGATCATGTCAGAGTCCCAGCATTAAAATCCAGTAATCTGGTTGAGAGCACTGCACTTTTCCTTTTGCTGGAAAAGTTAGAAAATTCTTTTCTTTGACAGACTTCATCATACCCTGTTTGCATCCTTCCCTTTATGTGTTCAACCTATAGCTGTAATCTTTAGTTAATGAAAGAAGTTCAAAGAAAAGTTAATAACAGCATTCTGGAGCTATTAATTAAAACCTGAAGTATCCCACCTTGGCTTGAATGTCTCCCCATATTTCTAAAGGCAAATAATGATACTGAGATCCAAAGTAATCCATCCTCAATGACTACCACTCCTTGTCATTTGATTGCCTCGATACAGCAGATAAATTCTAATGGCTCCAGTCCAATTTGAGGCATATGAGTGTGAAGAGCACAGTAATAATAAAACCAATTGACTCGGAATGGCTCTGCATGTGTAAGTGACTGCAAAGGGAGAGCTCTCCTTCCCCTGTTAACAGCAGCAAGGAGGCTCAATTTCTGCATCCACGGCTGTAATTATAAAATAATTAGAAATAATCTACAGGTACCTAGAAATAGAGCTTAAAACCAGGGGTGGGTACACAAATGCCAAATGTATGGGCTTTAAGCTGATTAGCCACGGACTTCCCTGAAAAGCAATTTAAATCAACAGGAGTAAGCTCAGTGCGGAGGAGCCTTCAGACAAACTTACCCTCAGGTTCATTAATAACTCCATCTTTCTAAATGAGCTGCCACAATTTCCCCTTTGTCTAAAAAACATATCTGATAAACATAACTGAAATTAATGTAAACCAAAATCAAGGACAAACAGCAGAGAGGACAAGGAAGCAAAACAAAAATATCACAGTGTGAAATGATGCAAACCAAAACAACTCATTAAGAGAATTACCCCCCCAAAAAAGGTTAACCAACACTGAAAAGCTTTTATCTTCACTCTACATGGAAATCAGCTCTAAAATCCCTCTTGCAACAGAAAGAGTGCAGCTGTGGCAATCCCACTGCACATTAAACTGTCTCTGTCTGAAATTCCATGCTCCCCAAGGTAAGTGATCCCCAGAGAGGCAATCTCAAATTATGGCTGATGTAAAAGTCAATGGATTTGGAAGGGGCCATTGTCTTTCCATCAGGATAAATCAAAGATATAGTCTCAAAGGAAAGGAAAGGATCTGATCTGCTGCCTATGGAAAGGCCTCATGCATATTCACAGCTGTGCTGCACCACAGCCTTCACTGTCCTGGTCCTGTCAGCTCTTCCCTCTGTGTTTGGCTTTGGAACAGCCACAGTTCCTGCTGTATTTTGGTCTTTGCATAGACCCATGACTCAAAGCTAAGTGAAGAATCCTCAGAAATTATCCCTCTGGCTTCCCAGCTGAGGAGGCTTTAATTTCACTTAAGGCTCTTGGCTTCAAAATAAGCATTTTTGTTTTTCCAGTGGTCTGAGCACATCCTGGGGTTCCACAGACATCCACAGGGACAGGGGCTCAGGCCACTTCAGGGACCCCAGCTCTTCCAGGTTCCAACCTGTGAGGAAACATGAGGGAAGTGTCTCCTCTAGATCCACTATGGGGAAACTGTGTGGAAACCTCAGGGCACGCACGTTCAGTGTTTCCCTCCGTCAAAGCCTGAATGCTTTCCCAGTCTGTATTGTTGGGATATGAGCTCTAAGCCTCTGGAATACAATCTGGATTTCAAACCCCTGATGAGGCTTCATGGTATTAGCTCCAGTACTTGGGTGTAAATTTTATCTCAGATATCCTTATTTTTTCCTCCCCCCATCCCTGCAGCTGTAGCTGCACACAGGATTTCCATTCACTTTTGCCCATAATCTGCCCTGAATCACTCTTCCCTCTACCACATCCCACTGTCAGAAGGCTTCAAATTAATTTGGAATTAAAGCCGTTATAAAATCCAGCATCTCTGCATAAACCCACAACCTATTGAAGAGACAGCAAATTTGTCAATTATTAATCATTATTTTCAGTTCTCCTGGGAACACGAAACAAGGCCATTTTCTAGGCAGAGGGGAAGGGTTCCTGCTTCTTCTCCTTTTGTTTTTCCTCCCCTAAGCTAAGCTCTCTTACTGAAAGCCCAAACAAAATTTTTTACCCTTTCTGATGCTCCAATATATCAGCATCCCAGGGGGAAAATTTCTACTAAGCTTGATAAATCATTTTACTCTGTGCTCTTCCCTTGAATGCTGGAAGGGCTTTGGGCAGCATGGCCAATTAGGGCACTGCAGGGAAGGGCTCTGTGCCAGGAGCAGACAGGAAAGGTCGGGTGCCAGAATGAAACTCTGAGCCTCCCTACACAGGGTCAGCTCAAGCTGCCCTCCTTACCTCCACAAACCTCTGGAAAAATCCCTTCCTGCATCTTTCCTCAGCCCAAGCAGGCAGAGAGTAAGTGGCTCCCAAGTGTCACAAGCAGTGACCTTGCCATCTTTGTCCTGTCTGGAAATGTCAAGGCTCCTGTCTCTGGTAAAAAGGCTCCAGAAGCCCAGCTGGGTTAGCCCAAGGACACACCAAGCTACTTCTATAGCATTTACTACCCTCATAAATATTTCTGGATGCTGCTGCTGCTTGCATGTAACAGTTCCCCTGCATTACTGCCCAATGACCTCTCCATTAAACCCCAAATTTCCTTAACTTGCATGCTGGGATATGCACTCCTGTTGCCACAGCTCCCCTGGCAGATTTAGAAAAACGTTTTAACCTTTTAGCTATGTCTGTGTTCAGTCATACCTATAAAGAACCGCTCAAAAATTCAGTAAATTTCACAGAATAACAGAATCACAGAAAGGTTTGTTTTAGGAGGGACTTCAAAGCCCATCCAGTGACACTACCTGCCATGGGCAGGGACACCTTCCACTGGCCCAGGTTGTTCCAGGCCCCATCCAGCCTGGCCTTGGACACTTCCAGGGATCCAGGGGCAGCCACAGCTGCTCTGAGCACCCTGTGCCAGGGCCTGCCCACCCTCACAGGGAACAATTCCTTCCCAATAGCCCATGTAATGCTGCCCTCCTTTGGCTTCCTGTAGCTTTTTGCTATAAAACAAAACTTTTGAAATACACAGGTATGGCGTTTGGAAATAAAGGTTATTCTGTAATCAAAAGGTAATAACCTTTTTCTTTCCAGATATTTTTGAATACGATAACTTCAGACTCTCCTTCTTTGACTCAATCTCTGAAGCCCTGAGTTAGTTACAAGTGTGTTGGTGCAACAAACCTGTGGCTTTGTAATGTGCTACCCCTTCAGAGTTACTTGTGCTTGCACCTGAGCTTTTTCCTGGGCTCCTGCAATGACCTGGAGAAGAGATAGAGTTGATCTCTGCCCACATGCTTGTGGCTCTCTTTCTATCTGTCAGTGATTGGTAACTTTTTGTACACCTGAAAGTTCCATTCATTATCTGTCTTTAGACTGCTATTTTTTTTAAAATTTCAAATGTAAATCCAGGTGATTTCAGGCTAAAAGTAAGTTCCAATGTTTTACCCACGAGGACAGTTTACCTTGGGAGCAGCTTGTTCTGGGATGTGGTGCAGCTTATGCCACATATTTAGATGAGAACTGAATGTGTGAGTTGTCTATAAACACTTCTGTGAGTGGAGTAGGAGTTGTGGTTATACAGAGGAAATGGCTGGATGGAATTCTCTGGTCTCCAGGGCATGTGAAGCCCTATCTGGGTTATAAAAATTAGTCCAGTCAGGCCTTAAAGCCGCAATTCCACCACCAACAGAGACATGAACTCGAGGACATGGTCTAGTGGTGCTGCTGGCTTGATGATTGGACATGATAATCTTAAAGGTCGTCTTCTCCAGCCCTATTGACTCTGTGATTTCATGATGAATTCCTTCTTTATTCCCTGTGTATTAGGTAGAACAGTAGAGTGAGGTGAGGAGAAGCCATGGAGAGTAAAACTGTCAGTGAATTGTTCTTACTTTTCGTCTGAGTTTTCTTAAGAAATTTTTCTTGTGTTTCATACCTAATTACAATTTTTTTTGTAGCCTTGCAGTGAATGTGTTGTGGTAAAAAAATCTGTGTTCAACATGTCAATTCCAGCTAAATGAAAATGAAAGAATTTTGGGCTTAATGATAATTTTCCTCATTTGAAGATGTTTGTTGAGGTAGCAATTTGGGATGCAGCCTGGGGTTCTGGCCGTGTGTGATGATTTACCATATTGCTGCAGCCAATTTGGGTTGGAGTCATAACTGGAGTTATAGTCTAGCCTTTTAAAAGTATTTTGCTAATAAGAAATGAAGAGCATGAAAATGTAAAAGCAAAAGACAAATAACATCTGAGCCTAAAATGTTTATCTATGTAAAGGCTTTAGTGTAGAGGAATTGTACAGCCCAGCCTTGTTTATCAGTTTCAGGACTGGACTCCTAATTTGTTTATTTTTGTCATAAATCATGTTGTTAAGTAATACACTTGTGTTCTTCTTAGTGTCTAGATGTAATAACATTTTTGTGAAATGGGTAAAAATGCTTAAATTTGAATGTCATTAATATATGTAAAGCACAACTTCTGCATCTGACGTTATTCATCACATCCCAAATTAATCATCAGGGACAGAACCCAATAGCTCATTTCAAGCAAAGGCCAATAGCTCTTGGGGAAATTAAATCATCTTTCAGATATATTTCATTTTGAAAAGCTAATAATTCAATGGAAATGGATTTTTAGAAGAAAAAAACCTGAGTGTGTTACATAATCTTTCTGTAGGGTTCTCCATCTCATACATTAACATCTCATGTCACATTTTAAACAGAATTTGTTGAAAAATAGTTTACACTGTTGTGGTGAGTGTCACAGACCTTTAATATGTCTGAAGTGATAATAATATCATTAGAGAATTCAAGGGAACATCACTTAAATCTGATTGAAACAGAGACAAAACACAAAGGAAGCAACAGTTAAGGAGCAGGAAAATCTCATTTTTGCAATGACATTTTTATCTCATCTCTTTCCTCCCCCGTTCTACTGGAGAATGAGGTGTCCAACCACTTCTGCAAAATACTGTGCAATCTGCTCTTCTCTACCCCTCCCTTTCATGTGACAACTTAATGGAGAACGGAAAAAGTGTTAAAAGCACATTTGTTTTTAACTTTGCTCCTCTAGGTACTAGACAGCTCATGGCTCTACAGGGAGGGAGGAAAGGAAGGACCTGCACCCTGTCCTGATGGGAACAGGGGAGATGATGTCCTTGGAAGGGGGAAGGCTGGTTTGGGAAGATGTTTGTTCCAATAAGTGTTTATAACTCTTGCCACTTGACAGTTATATTAGTCATTTAAAAATAAACCTATAATAGATTTGTATTATTATTATTTAATTATAAAACAGGTTCAGGTTTGCACTCTGAAAGGAACAGTTTCCGCCACCATGTGTTGGATGTTGATTCATGGTACTTTCAGGCTCTGCTGTCAAACAAGTTAGCAGCGAAGTCTTCCAAACAGTGGGATGATTAGAATGTGCTCCAACGGCCAAAAGAGGGGCTGCTTTGTAAGTTTTCAGAATTTCCTTTTTTTTCCTTTTTTTGGGATTTCCTTTTTCTAAACACCTGGAAGTGCAGCAGGTGTGACCATCAGCAGGGCTCACCCTTCGGGGGTCCTATGTCTTCATGATGCCTTACGTTGTATCTTTCATGTTTTTCAGATTCTGTGCTGCCCAGGGGTACAGTTCTGAGCCTCACATTAAGTGCTAGCGAGCTCTCTTCACAGAGTAGGGAGACAAAACAAATCATTTTCCTGATGAAGACCAAGGACCACAGGTACAAGTCTCCAAAAGCATAAACAGTGGTGGACTGAAGAAAGAAAACAAGGAAAAGGATGGGACTTAACAACCTGGAGCTGTAATTGCCCAGTTAAGCCCCAATATGCAAATGGACCAAAACTTATAAAAGTGTGAGACCTTGTGACTGGTCAGCCATTTTAAATCCACCTTGATGTAGCCCTGGCCAGGCTCTTGTCCTGCCCAAGGTGCACCCTAAAGGCCTTTCAATAAATCCCTGCTTTATTCTCTGGCTCTGCCCAGTCTCTGTTCCAGGTCAGCCTTCCCAAGGGATCACTCATGTCACCCCGTGGGCTGCTCACCCCCTCAAGGCAGGGAAGCCCAGCCCCATGCTCATCAGTCTTTTTGGATCAGTCCTTGCACCGGCATAACTTACTCCGTATGTTTCGTCCAAGCGACATATTAATTATTGATTATGCCTAATGAATATGCTAATGGGCAGGATTCCAGAGTCCCTGATGTGCTTTCCAGGCCCTCATCCATTTTTTAAGAGGTGTCTGGAGGAGACAGCATCTGGGCCTACGCCAAGGCTCCGTAATGAAGGCCACACACAGAGTTCAAGGGCTGGTGCCTGTCCTTCAGGGAGAGCAGCAGAAACTTGTTCAGTCTGACAGTTGTTCTTGAGGCTTGGAATTATTCACTCTTTCCCAGTGTAAATGGGGGAAGTTATTAGTGCTTTTCCATTCCGCGGGGGATAAGTTGTGACCCCATTTTCCACTTCAAATGAAGGGAGAAGGGGAGAAAAACAAGTGGAAAGAAGTTCAGCCCAGTGATGTAGTCAATAACGTATTAAAACTGAAGGACTCATTCTGCCTGCATTTGCAATGAGATTACAGAAGCTGTCAAGCCTCTCTGTCTTCCTGCTGGTTTGCATCCTCAGGTGAAATAACAATAAAGAAAACAAAAAGTTCCTCTGGTGAGGCCTTGACTGGGGGTTTTGAATGCAGCCCCAAGCAAAGGCTGGTGTTTAAATTGCTTCACTCTACAGAGCCCTGGGTGCTCTGGAGTGTCTGTAGGGACCTCAGCAGGTGCTTTTATAAAGCTCCATGTTTGGAACCATTTATACAATAGCACATATTAGAGCAGGGACAATTAATGTAATAACAGAGATGGAAACGGGAGTAGTTTGGTGCACCAGGCTTGGAAAAGTGCTATTGTAATCCTTTACAAATAGGAGACAGAAGTGCATCTTGAGAACACTACCATGAGCACTCATGAACTGATAAAATATCAACCTTGAAGATATCAGATTGCAAAGAAAAAAAAGAGCCCCTTGTCTGTTTTCTTTTAACAATGAATTATTTAATTTCAGCAAGTGTTATTTTTCTGTTTTTTCTCAAGTGTTAGCAGGCTGTCCTCAGTACATCATAAATAAAATGATGCTGCGGCTGCAGGCCAAGGTCAATTCTTTAGTGGCACTTCTCTTTAGGTGCTATTTGATTTCTTGTGCAGGCCAAGGCCCCACAAGAAATCAAATAGCACCTGAAGAGAAGTGCCACTAAAGAATTGACTCCACAGCACAGAGTTTGTATTAATGAATGAGTAAAGGAGTGTTAGAGTAACTTCCACAATCAGTTTTTCTTTCTTATAGTTCTATTTCAAAATTCTTTGGAGAGGTTGGAAAAGTTCTCTCTTTGGTGGGGATTAATTCAGGGAAATGTCAGGTTCATCTGTGAGGAACTGGGATGGGACCATGACTCAATCACAGATCATGGTTTTTAACATGTCTTTAGGTATAGGTTTATATGTTTTAATTTTTAATTTTAGTGTAAACAAAGCAAAAATATGTAGCACAAACTTGAAGAGAGATTTCCCCCAAAGCCTGGAAATGCAGCTGACAACCTCTGTTGGAGATCTCCATAGTTTGTAAAAACGGAAGTTACATTACTATTAAAGAGTCTAAACATAATCATAACAAAATCTCAAATTTTTTCCCCAGCAGGAGCAGATAAGATCCCTCTTTCAGCCTGGGATAAATACTTTTTATTGATCCATCAGTTGTGCAACGAGAGTGTTGAGATGAAATAGTTTAAACTGCCCTAGGGTCTCCTGAAACAGTAGAATAAACTGTGTAACAGTAGGTTCTCTTCTTCAGAACTAACAAAAATCCTAAATCTTTTCATAGAATCCCAGGATGCAGAACATCCCACATCTTCACTGACTGGAGGTACTCTTCTAAAGAGCATGAAGATTTGTTCTTAGGGATTTACATTAAAAGAAAATAGGGATTGTCCCTATTTCTGGAGCTGGATACCTTAAAAACAGGCCGTCCTGAAAGACTGGGGTAAAATGCTGATTGTTTTTTCTCTCTGCTAATCACAGAGCCCTTGAGTCACTCAACACCAGCTGGTGAATGAGCCTCTCTACCCTCTGGATACTTGCTTTTGTAATTTTTTTCCTCCCCCAAAATTGAAAGTGGTGTATAAAAAATGGACTGCTGGAAACAATCTGGGCAGAAATAATACAGAAGGTGCTACGTTGAATGAAGGGAAAGGCTTCTGCCTCAAAGGTAAACAAGAATAAACTTTGTGTTTCTGCACTTGCCCTTGGGGGTCAAAGCAATAAATAGTGTTTTCCTTTCTTGAAGTTTATACTTTCTGTAGGAATGTGATTTTGCTTTCAAAAAAAGCCTTAATTCTTCTTCCTTGTGAAAACGAATTTCATCACCAACCCATAAATAATCACAGGAAAAAAAAAATAATAGCAGCCTAATTTACATCTAACCTTTCTTTTTAATGATTAATGGATACTATTTATGTAAACTGTTTCTACATTCCAGCGTGAAATGAAATTTAAATTGCAAATTTTACAGTGGTGTATTTTAACTGGTGACCCTTTCCCCAATCACAAATTAAAAAAAACCCAATTACATTTGTAATAAAGATGCTAATGCATTTCTTGTTTTTAGGGCATGTAAAGTTCTTGCTGCTGGCAACTTTCATTCTCCCCGTCGATCAGCCACTAAAAATGTATTTTCCAAAGTGCTCCAAGATGTGTGGATGTGGAGGAATTCCCAGCTCATCCACTCTGTGTCTGTGGCCAGGTAAAGCTGTTGAGGGCTGTGTTGTCCATGATTTCCCCTGGACAAGGGCAGCCCTTGGAAGGAAGGTGTTCCTCACCTTTGAGGCACTGAACTTTCACACGAGGGGCCAGAGGGCTCCAGGGATTACTTGCTCCTCGTACACTGGTGTGGAAGATGCCTCTCTCAGCCTGCTGCAGGGTGAAGTGTCCTTTATGCAGGGCTGTGGGAATGGCCAGGAGAGGAGCCTGCAGGACCCTGGGGTCTGCCTCTCCTCTGCTCTTTGTGTCCCACAGAGCTTTGGATTCTCAGAGGCAGCTCAGTTCCAGCCTGAAACAGTGATTTCTTCTTTTGCCTCCAGTTGCATTCAGAACCTCTTTGGGGATTAAAGGAGAAGGTATTTCAGTACCTTGCTGTCGCTCTGTTGAAACTCCAGGAGGATCCAGGAGTGGAGAGGAAGGAGCTGAGTGTTTTCCTGTGTCCCGCCACACTCAGGACTGTGTTTAGCCATGGCTTTCAAAGGGCAGCACCTTTGCACCCTCTCTGGAAGAGGCTGGTGGCTGCTGTGAGCTGCACAGACCCTCTGGGGTGCAATTGGAGCCCCATGGCACCAGCAATGTGTCACATCCATTTGGGGATCTGGAAGAGCATGAGGAGGAACAGGGAGTAGCCAAGGGTGTGTGGGGGAAATTGTGCCAGACCCGGGTGCACTTTGCTGCCTTAGGGCTGCTGGCCTTGTGAAGGGAACAGGGGCAGAGCTTTCCAGCTGGTAGTACTTTCCTCCCAAAGGCAGGAAACAAGAGAGAAACACATCAAAACTACCTGAGAAGTCTTTTTTGTTTTTAAGGCCTTCTGTTTTGCTGGGTAGGGGAGCTTTCTTCTATTTTTGTAGCAATGCACTGTTGGAAAAGTGCACAACTAAATATTGGAGTTGTGTCTGTACATCTGCAGGGGCAAGAACGTGATAGGGACAAAAAAATAGAAGAGTTTGCAGAAAGGCAGAGTTTGGGGACTGCATCAGGCTGTTTCTGACAGTGCCAGCACACAGCACTGCAGTGCTCATCACTTTTTGCTGGTCTCTATGTCCAGCAGTATGAAAATATCATTTTACCCATAGACTGAGCAAACTCATTCTGTGAAACATTAAATGTGGAACCCCTGGGTGTCGTTTTGAGATTTGCTTTGCAGACTAAAAGAGCATTTTAATAGCAGGTGTATAAACCTCCTTAGCAAAGCTTGTGAAATCTGTGACAGAGATGACCCCAAGGAATTTCAAGCTGAAACTTTTGCAGCACTCAGTTGTTCCTGGTTGTGACAGATGCCTTGGGAGAGGGAGCACCATTGTGTGCTGGGGATTCATTGTGACTTAGAGCTGTGCTTAGGCTGATCAGGACACTAATTTAACAAGGGAAATCATCTCCCTATAACTTGGATGGAACCAACTTCTGTGTATCACAGGGGCTGGAATTGCATGGGCTTTAAGGTCCCTTCCAACCAAATGATTCTGAGCTTTTATGATTTTATAATGATTGAGCATCTTGGTTTCCAGAAACCCCCAATCTGCCCTTGGGCACACAGGCTCCAAATCCAGCCTGATGATCTCTGCACAGTGACACCTTGGGAAGGCTGACCTGAAATGGAAGCTGGACAGAGCTAGAGAATAAAGTAGATATTTATTGAAAGGCCTCCAGGATCCACCTTGGGCAGCACAAGAGCCTGGCCAGGGCTACACCCAGGGTGAACTAAGAATGGTCACAAAATAGGTGACCGGTCATGAGGTTTTACATTTTTATAAGTTTTGGTCCATTTGCATATTGGGGTTTAATTGTCCAATTACAGCTTCAGGTTGTGAGGTCCCATCCTGCTTGTTCCTCCCTTCAGTCCATTGCTGTTTGTGCTTTTGGGCCTGAAAGTTGCCCTTGGTGTGCAGCAGGAAAAGGATTTGTTTTGTGTCCCTGCTCTGTGCAGAGCTGACTGGCACTGAATGTGAGGCTCAGAACTGCACCCCTGGGCAGCACAGAACCTGAAAAACATGAAAGATAAAACTTAAGGCATCAATAGCACATCAGGATCTGCATTTGCAGTTTCTGGAGTCCAAGGCAGTCCAGTGTTGGTGTTTTTGCTGGATCATTGGTGGTACACGACACCCACTCACTGCTTGTGGAACTTTGCTTAGCTCTTATCACGGAATTCAAGAGGCCTGAAATCTCAGGGCTCATTGTAATCACTTCTCTCTGTGACATGATATAATTGCTTGCCCTGACAATTTATTAGCACATAATGCTTCCTTTGTGTTGCCACCAACCTTGAGCTCTGCTGTTGTGTGGTTTTCAGACTTCCCTGCTATTGTTCTGGTCAGCAACAGCTCACCTGACCTTACCTCTTTGCTTAATAACTCCTTGGGAAGACTAATTTAGTCTGATTTCTCTGTGCTCTCAATGCTATCTTATTATTCTCTCATTTAATTCCTAGCTGAAATTGTTATGTAGTTACAGTTATGTAGTTACAGTCCCTTCAGTGATTCATTTTTTGTCATTGTACAGTGACCAAAGCACTCTGCTCAAGCGACAGAATTCACACAAAGCCTGGTGCTCTGGCTGCCCTTCAGAGGAGGCTTCTGGGTTCAGATCTTTCTTGACAAAGAGGCATCAAAATTGATTTAATGGACTGTTATAACCTCAGCCAAGGCCTCAGATTAGTACATAGCTACTCAGTTACTTCCCCATGGAGGCTAGTGGCTTTTACTGAACATGAACTTATTTCTGCTGATATTAGAAGTAGCACGGCTGGGTTTGTAAATGAACATGGTTAAACAGAGTCTGTAATAGATGAAAATGAAAATTTGACTGTTTCACCTTTAATGAAGGTGTTCAGGCAAGGTATTACTTAAATTACTTAAGCAGTTCTGGTTATAATACAGCACTGAATATGCTGAACTTGTTAGCTTGTTGATTGCATAGTTGTGTCAGGGCTAATCATGACTGACAAATAATTGAAGCAGTCTTTCTAACTCTATTAAAGGATATGAGAACCTTTCCAAGCTGTGCACACAGCAAAATGTTTGTTGTGCTGCTAGATGTGGATATTGACTTTTAATTTACCCTTTAAAATGAAAATTGGGGGGAGAAAACCTCTTTGAAAGGGTTTTGGTCCTTCTTACTTAAGCAATTAGCAGGATATGCTTAAGGAAACATGATGCAAGATTCCTCTTCCGTGACTTACAATTTACCCTGTTGGGCAAGGGAAGACTTTAGTGGCTGATTTAATTTTGCTTTTAAATGAAATTATTAATTTTATACAATCTCTTCTGTTGTGAGGGCAGAAAACAAAACCATTGTCCATTTCTACTCCTTTGAAATAAATGCCTGCAGGTACACCTTCCACTAGCCCAGGTTTCTCCAAGCCCTGGCCTTGGATCCTTTGCAGCCACAGCTTCTCTGAGCACCCTGTGCCAGGGCCTCCCCACCCTCCCAGGGAAGAAATTCTTCCTAATATTCCATCCAAACCCACTCTCTGTCAGTTTAAAGCCATTCAGTCCTGTCTGAGATCAGGGTATTTTTCCAGACCCCTCAAATCAGAAGAGGTTGGTGTTACCTGGCCTATGGTGCTTGTCTTTGCACCCAGATTTTGGGGTGGGTCTGGAGGTGTAACTGTGGGTGTCTGGGGCACATTTCTGCTGTTAAGGATCTGTTCAGAGACAGCACTGTTCCAGGATATTCCCTTGGAGACAGCCAGAGCACAGATCAGGATCCTGCGCCCTAGTTCAGGCACCTCTGACCCTTGTGCCCCTGCAGCTCCCAAACCCAAGGCTGTCCCACTCCCCAGCGCTGCTCAGGGTGCTCTAAAGCATCCTGCAAAACATCCTGGATCTGCCCGACAAGGATTTCCTACCAAGGGAAAGATTTCTTGTGCTGTTCTCAGAGTACAGACTTTAAAACCATTTGCAACCTACTGAATTGCTTTTGGTTTTCTCTCTCCTTGTAGAGCTCTTTTGAAAATACCCCATCTGCCTTCCTTTTATGTTTTCATGGATTCATGGAAGATCCTGAGCTGGAAGGGCCCCACCAGGATCATCCAGTCCCACCCCTGGCCCTGCACAGACACCCCAACAATCTCACCCTGTGCCTGGCAGCATTGCCCAAAAGCTGCTGGAGCTCAGGTAATGTGTGGAAAATCCTACATCACGCATCCCTCAGAGGTGTTAAGCTCAGGGCTCAAATCCATATGATTTATTTTTATTTATTTATATGGTTTTCTGTGAGAAATAAAATGAAACTCAAGCAGAAGCTTGTCCATGGGCATTGTATTTCAAATTTCAAATTGTATTTCCAAAGTATCTGAAATAAAAATTAAAACATTAACATGAAAAACACTTGGACAGCAATAATACAGCACATGACAGTTAAAAAACCCGAAAGAATCAAGCTACATCATTTTAGGCCTCTGAAGAACACCTGCATCAGTGAAACAAGCTGGACAGGACTGTTTCAAAAGGATAGCTTGGAATGTGTTTTGGTTCTATTAATTAAATCATTAGCTTAATAACTCTGAGGAGGGCTGTGGGTTGTTGCCAAGCTCAGTGAGTGGCAGAACGTGCTGTTCCCTTGTCATTTCTAGGCTGGTCTCATTTCTGTTCAGCCTGCCTTATCAGCATGTCAGATGGAAATCAGATCTTGCAGAAGCTCTATTATTATTGTTTTGTTTTTCAGAAGCCATAAAACCTGACAGTTTTCTGACATTTTCAGCAATTGAGGGCACAGACATTTCGGATTGCAATGTTTCTCTGCACAAAAGCTTAATAGACTTGACGTGGTTTTCTATCTCTCCTTGTTTAAGAGGGACACAGGAGCCAAAGTGAGATGTTAACTTCCACAAAGAAAATCAGAATCTGCCACTTTCTCTTCTGTCTGCCGGATCAAATCCTCAATTTCCATCAGCTGTCTCCAGTTGTGCTGAAATATGATTGAACATTCATCTTGTTCCCTGGCTTCGGCGTACGCCATACAGCACAAGTGACTACAAATTGAGAGCTTAACAGTGGTTGTTATTTTTATTTGTTAAAAAGGCACCAGTTTATGCTCTTTTTGCTCATAGTAGCTTAAAACTGGAGTTTAGCATTGCTTTGGCCAAAGAAAATGTGATTCATTCAGGCTTTGAATGGCCCAGTTTTGCTCTTTTTCTGTCCTTAATTTTGCTTTTGTTCCAGTGTCAGCCTGCGGTAATGTAACATCCTCAGCTCGTCCTGTGTTAAACACGATCCAGTGTTTGGGGCATTTTAACTTTACTGATACTCTCAGGCAAGGCTGTGAAAAGGGGGGAGGGCAGTGAGCCACTGACCCTTCTGAGGGGCATTCCTGTGCTGCCCTCATAATTCCACAGTTTCCCCTTTCCCTTCTCTCTATACTTTGGTGCATTTTCAGCAGTTTTAGTGAAAAATTTCACAGCAAGGTGGGTGTTGCTCATTGAAAGGATTTGTGGTAATGGACATCGTGGCAACTACACTTATTTTGGCAATTTTTGAAGCACAGCCCAGCCTTTTTCTACTGACAGGTCTAATCACATAGGACTTTGCCTTTTGCTTTTTTCCCATTGTGGATAGATAAATATGCCTATTGTGAATAGATAAATACTGCAAAGCTGTATGGACATGATTAGGAAGCAGGACTTGGGCTTTAGGAGCCTCCCACAAACATTTAGTGAGCTGCACAAAGAGCTTTCCAATTAAACTTGCTTTTTGTGGGTCAAGCAGTCCTGAGAAACCTTGGCTAGGTGCACTCACACACAGGCAAAATTCAGCTTTGCTGGACCAACAAGAAAGTCCCTCGGAAAGGGATGCTGAGGATGAGGCAGGAAGGAGCAGGTGGAAATTGGAGCTTGAAAGATATGGAATAATTCAGTAAGAATTTGAGTGGGCCAAAAAGTATTGCTGGGACTGGAAGGTGGAAGGAAGGATTTGTTACCAGTGCTTTCTGAGATGGATGGATGGATGGATGGATGGATGGATGGATGGATGGATGGATGGATGGATGGATGGATGGATGGATGGAT